>JAZAVI010000214.1:0-206585 GCA_036326025.1 Chrosomus eos
AATAAAAAAATAACTATGCCTACCTTTGTGTTTCATGAAAAAAAAAATGCATTTTTGAACCTGAAGGGTTCTACAAGCTGAGCGGACTATAAATAGCCTATCTCAAGTTCCTAAATAAACCGTCAGGCAAGTTATTATTTGTAAAAACTAGAGATTTAGCCTAATTAAAATATAAACTAATGTTTTAAAAATGTTTTATTTGGCAAGTGACCATGGTATAAGCGGGTTAATGCCCTTCGAGGTGTCCGTTGTAAGGTTTTAATGGACTTCGGCGGAGGCAACCGTCCTCCGCTGCGCGTCGGCCGGTTTACACCTCGCCGTCATCCATTAAAACCTTACAACGGACACCTCGTCGGGCATTAACCCTTACATATAACACATTCTACGGAGCAAATTATTTACAATATAATTACCCAAATGTATAATTGCAGAGAACGGGAAAGACATTGAAATATATTTTTTTTCTCCCATCTCATATTTTTTTCTATCATGTAGGCGCTCTGTAGAATGTTTAATTTTCTTTTCTGAACATGGTATTTGGGCTTCAGGCACATCCCAACTATTAAGTCAGTAACCTTGTATTGAGGATTGCTCGATAACGCCTTTTAATTGTAAGTATCTAATGATACAAATCCAACTGTATCTGGAAACTGGACTCGGAGACAGAGAGATCTGTGAACCAGACAGGTCATTTATTGCACAGAGTGAAGATGACAGCAAACAGGCATGTAATGCAATATTGGTAGTGGAATGTAATAATTTGGTAGAGCTATATGTAATTATGACATACATTTTTACTACAATGGTTGGGTTGTAGTTTCAATAAACACCATAATCCAATAACTGCACACCTGGTTGATTAACAAAAATGTTTAGTTCATGTCAGTTGATTAAACAAAAAAAACTTGTTTTTTATTGTTCAGTCTCTTAGTTTTCAAACATTTGTTTTAAATAATTAAAGTGTATATCTATTAGACATTTCTGTCATTTGTTATTAAATTGCAATATTTTATAATATGCAAAAACAACAACAACAACAACAAGAAAAAAAATATTGGCTCTTAAACATATTGACCAGTTCCCAAAATATTAATATATTGAGTAAATGCTCAATACTGACTACAATACAAGTAGTACAATAAGACATTAAAACATCACAAATGTTGTGAAATAAAAATATGTGTAAATGTGTCAAATGTCAGGTTGAAGGTAGGTGTTAATGATTAGAATGTTTGTGTGTCAATCTGTTTTTTAAGATTGTTTCTTTGGTTTGTATGTTACAGATGGAGATGCAGCAGTAGAGGTAGCTGGTGGAGAGAAAATTGAAATCACCCTGGAAGATGTGCTTGTGTTTGCTTCTGGGGCATCTGCCGTACCTCCATTTGGATTTGGAGAGAAGCCTACAATTACGTTTCTTCATGAGGACCTGAATGGCAACCGGCGGATGTTCCCAGAAGCAAACACTTGTGCCATTACACTGAAGTTGCCCATTGGGCATGAGTATGACGACTTTTGTCATTATATGACATCTGGTATTATACAGTCTCCAGTGTTTGGGGCAGCCTAAAAAAAAAAAACACTCTTACATGGCTGATCGTTCCCCAGCTGGCCCAATGTGGTTGTTGTTTTTATTTATTTGTATTTTTTTTCTCCATTGTTTATACTTTTTTAAATTTTATATCGTTTGCTTATGTTAAAATTGTGTTCAAATGTTCATTATTTGTAAATTAGATACTATAAATATTACATTGTATGCCCTAAACCTTAACTGGTTGTTATTCTTTATAACTTATTTATTTAAGAATGATATATGATACATATAAATAATATAAAATTTGGCCGGGATCCTGGGACATCCTCTCCATCACTACACTGGGGCGTTAGGACCCACACAGACCACAGGGATAGCATCCCCTGCTGGCCTCACTAACACCTCTTCCAGCAGCAACCTGGTTTTATACAATATAACTGCAGTGGCATAGGTTGATATGACTTCTAATTGATGTCAATCTGTTCTTACAAGAATTCCAGTGATGACAGAAATGTATAACAATAGAGGGAATGCATTAACTTCACTTTCCCGCCGGAACACGCCCCCCTCAGCCGGACTGAGTGGCAAAAGAGCTGCTGAGTGGCAGAAGAGCTGCTGAGTGGCAGAAGAGCTGCTGCTTGGCTGGAGTTAATAGGGGAAACTGCGAAAACGCGAGTAAAACAAACTATTATCAGTTTAAACTAAACGTTGGACTCGATATAGTGTTCCTTACAACTTATCAAAGATCCAGTGATCCATGGATATTGATATGCAGCCAGGAATCGTGTTTCCTGACATTTATATGTGCCTGATTTCGACGCCGGGGAAATAAATTAAGAACATTTGCCTGTAAACGTTTTATAAATACAATATAGATAGGTCTAAATCCGAGTGATCACTTACATTAATGTTATACTGTATATCATATCGTCCAGCCCTAAAACTTGTATAGTTTTTTGTCAGTGTTTATTTAAAAACATCCAATAATGCATAGTCTTTTCTGTAGCTTTTTGCAGTCTGTAAAAATATACAGTACCTCAGATTTCTGGTCAAATCTAGTTGTACAGTCAAACGCAAAGCTCTTTCCCGTTTTAGATGTGTTTTGTGTGTTTTTCACGGCATTCACGCTGTAAACAAATGCTGCCGCTCGTCTTTCTGTCACTCAGGGAGCGGAACAGCAACGACTTCAGCCTACGGTGACGTCATGCGCATTTCCTATGATACAGATTGTGCAAATACATGGATCAATATGGAATGAAAAACGTGTACTTCATTAACTGCGAAATTGTTAAGTGAATGCTTGTTTACTGTATTTCTTATTTATGTAACAAATTTGTTTAATTCCCAGGATTTAAAGATTTAGTGTAGCATGTATGATTATTGTGTGTTTGTTTGTGCTTTCTTAAGAGCAGGGTAAAGCTATGGGTATCTCATGTATATAGGTAGATAGAAATAGGACCAGCATGCAGGCAAGACCACCAAAAATACTCTGACCATTTTAATCCATTATCTTATTGAGATGCTACAAATGATATTACAAACTTTTCGTTTTGACATGAAAATTTTCCATTTTTATTTTCATTCAGTCATTATACATACATTTGACTCTTTATTTATACTCTTTACTTATAATCTATACTTTTCCAAAGATGCAGAACCCCCCCCCCCCCCCCCATACAATAATCTGTTAGACATTTACAGCACTTAAGATATTTTACAAAAGCAAATGTATTCTAGATCGAACATTGCTCCTTTCAGAAATTAATGCATTAAGCCCTTAATGTAGGAATAAATGACTAGACTTACTGAAACTTCCTACAAGTATATCAGGGAGTGGACATCGCTAATGAGCAAATAAGTGTCCCTCTTCTGCCATCTCCTGATTATAGTAGTAATTTCATGGGTTTTTTTTTTTCAAAGTGTTTGTTTTTCCTGCAGATGAAAACAAGATGCATCAATTTGGATCTCTGTTACTTTATTTGGGCTTTAAATTGTTTTTGCCTGACCTGGGTGAGATTGTAGTAGCAAAAAATGTGTATGACTAGGCTACATGGGTGAACATGATTTCATCAAGTACAATGTTCCTGAATCAACATCCTTTTTGATCATTGAGCAATATTACAATTAGATTTGAGGAATAAGTTTACAGTTAATATCAATTTTCAGGCTGTAACCAGCAGTGCCTAAGCTCCAGATAAACTTTACACAGCCTATGAATGCTTGAGTGTCGGCCTAGACTATTTATTATCAGAGGAGTTTTCGCAGGAGTTCCATCAGTCGCTAAATAAAAAGATCATCATTTATTCTCATTCTTTATCATCTATTCACAATTTTAAAAAAAATTGTTTTGTTTGTCATAAAGGAAAGAGTGAATCCAAATTGTACTGTGGGTCAGTACTTTTTTTCTACTTATAGCCTATTTAGAAAGTGGAAATGGTCAAGTAAATGCTCCTCTGCTGCCACCTACTGATGCAAGAGTTCATCTCATCTCATTCTGTTTAACTTTAAAGTATTTGTTTTTCCTGCAGGCGAAAACGATGCAGCGTTTGCTCCTCTTACTGTATTTATCTGGGCTGTCAACTGTTTTGCCTGACTTGGACGAGATTTAGTTAGAGATAAAATTAACTAATTTTAGTTTAAAACCCAATAAGCTCTAAAATGGTTTCTGAAATGCTAAATGCAGCATCTATGAGTGAACTTGAGGCATGCAGACCGCCTGCAGAGCATTACAACATCTGAAACACACTAATATATAATGATATGACACACTTATTCTGAATTTTACTAGCCCATTTTATTTGTCTCTCAGACGATTGTATAATCAAAATACATGACAATAGACTTTAATTAAAAAGTTACTATCATTGGGATATGGTTACCAGACATGCAGCATTATATAAATACATTTATCAAATGTAGTCATACATAAAATGTGCCAATATAAAATTATCTATGATAATGTCTATAACAGTAAATGTATGAGAAACGTATGGAGAAATCTCCAGACGTATGGCAGACGCACGTACGTTTGTAAACTAGATAGTTGCAGACGGACAGACGTGCAGACGGACAGACGTGCAGACGGACAGGCGTGTAGACGTGCGACGGACAGACGTGCAGACGGACAGACGTGTAGACGGACAGACGTGTAGACGGGCAGACGTGCAGACGGACAGACGTGTAGACGTTCACACGTTCGACGTAATCCACACGTTAACTTTCTAACGTGACGCCGCCGTGACGTCTGCATAGATCAACAGCTACACGTTATTGACGTGTCTACGTGACGTGATATTGCGTGTACGTCTCCATATAAAACAAATGGAGACGTACACGCACGTATACACGTGTGTTATCTGTCGTGCTTGTGAGTCTCGTCGCCGAATAAAACATTTGGAGCGCCATACAGACGTCTGATTTTTTTATGGATTTCTTACATACGCCGTCGCCACGTCGCCGTAAGGAATACGTTCCTACTGTGACACCGCCGTGACGTCGCCGCCGGTCTGTCGTCTACCGTCTCTATCAATCCCATTCAAAAATTGACACGGACTGACGGCGACGGAAGGGTAGACTGCTCCTTCGCCTTTGTCAGGGAAGTCTTAGAAATGTCACTCTTGACTCGCCATACCAGATGAGTCATGAGCGAGGATACACAGGTGTATCCTATGCGGAAGAGTTTTATCGACTAAACGTGACGCACGCATCAATTCTCCTCCCCCTTCACATCTGTCACAATCATTTGAATTTATACTTTACCCTTGCAGTTTATATAAACCACACATCTCACATATTTCAATAGGGTAGCTTGCTTTATTGTTATTTATTACGAATTTCTTAAATAAACAAACTTCAACAACTTAAGGGCAGATCCTTTGAGCGCTGCTGATGACGCTATGAAGTGACGCTCGAGTGATCAAGTATTCCAATGTATAAAAAAGCTTTCATTCGATTCCTCCGTCCTACTTTTCTTTCCTTGCAGCCTTCCCTCGCGTCCTACAGGGGTGGAGCTGAGACGCGAGGAAAGGAAGCGAGGAAAGGAAACGAGGATGCACAAATAAGAAATGATACGGAGCCCCTATATCAGCGCGAACGAAGCGGATTACACCCCGTCAGGGAGCGTCGAACTGATGCACCAATAGTGCCGATAGTACGGCTACACCGAGCCAGGGAGAAGGCTCACACGGTTCCGTTACAGGAAGGATCGAGTTTAACAAGGAGACACTGCCAAAGAGACACTGCACGCTGTGACTGCACCGCCGGACATGAAATAATTCAGAGCGGAAATGTACGTCTGACAACAACAAATCGGTTTCGAGGGGACCAACCCCCCTGCCTATAAAGCATGCCGTTAAATCCTGATTGGTCCAGAGAGTGTGTGTAATTAGACCCATTGCGACTAATCAACCTGCTACATAACGTTACAGCGGTGCTTCGGAGGCTGTGGTTAGTGTAGACAAGTGTAACACTTAGTGTTTTATGTGTAATAAAAAAAATAACTATGCCTAAGTTACCTTTGTGTTTCATGAAGTAAAAATGCATTTTTGAACCTGAAGGGTTCTACAAGCTGAGCGGACTATAAATATCTCCGGTTGCTAAATAAACCGTCAGGCAAGTTATTATTTGTAAAAACTAGATTTAGCCTAATTAAAATATAAACTAATGTTTTAAAAATGTTTTATTTGGCGCCTGTGTTAAGTAAGGGTTAATGCCCTTCGAGGTGTCCGTTGTCAGGTTTTAATGGACTTCGGCGGAGGCAACCGTCCTCCGCTGCGCATCGGCCGGTTTACACCTTGCCGTCGTCCATTAAAACCTGACAACGGACACCTCGTCGGGCATTAACCCTTACTTAACAAACAGTATTAATAAACATCAACAATCCATGAGCAACATTTGTTACTCTATTTGTTCATCTTCAAAATACATTGTTTGTTCATGTTAGTTCACAGTGCATCAACTAATGTAACTTGACAAGATTTTAATATTGTATTAGAAAATGTTGAAATTAACATGAACAAAGATTAATCAATGCTGCATAAGTGTAGTTCATTATTAGATCAAGCTAATTAATGTAGTCAACAAATGAACCTTATTGTAAAGTATTACCAGTATATTTAAGTGAAAAGTTCTATTCTTGACCATGTTTCTTCTCAATAGCTTTACATAGCCTACTCTCCACTGAATGTATTTAATAGCTAAATCTATATGTGAACTTATGTGTGATTTTCTTTCTTCTGCAGAACACAAGAATATATTTTAAAGAATGTTTACACCATTGAGCCCCATTGACTTGCATTTTATGGACACATACACACACATTTTCAAAATATCTACTTTTGTGTTCCATGGAAGAAAGAAAGTCATAGAGGTTTTGAATGACATGAGGTGAGAGTAAATAAAAACATCTTTATTTTTGGGTCAATATCACTTTAACAATGTTGGTTTACTTTAAGTAGACGTATAGTACACATTGTAGTTTCCATAATAATCAGTTATTTGTCATTAACTGGCAATTAAATGATGTAAGCTGAAGTTTATGTTTCTTTTTTCTCATAAGGATCCTCCCCTTTTGATAAACTATAAAATGGCACTGAAACAGACGTTATTTCATTCTCCTCCTGATCAAAGATGGATCTGCAAATCTCAGTTTTTCTTCTGTTCATTCTCTTCACTGCAGGTACAAAGACAAATAATGTTTGAAATGAAATAATAATAAAATAATGTTTTATTTTCAAATAAAAATACAGATCATCAGATGTTCTCTGTCTCACTGCCTCTCTGTTTTATTCTTAAAGGACACTCTCTCGACTGTTATGAGTGCTCGAATCCGACGGGTTCTTGTGAGGGACAAACAATTAAAACATGTCCCATTGGAGCTACTCAGTGCCAGAATTTACAAGTTGGTAAGTCCAATAAATTTGAAAATGATGATGATTGACTGCTGGAGATGCTGCTATTATTTACTTTTTTTTGGCAGAATTTACAATTTCAATCACAAAATGCTTTACATAGATTTCAGATATTTAATCTGTTCTCTCAGATTTTCATGGATTGTATTTTAAAAAAAAATTGAAATGGAGAAAATTAGAAATAAATTTTCCAGTTTAATTTCTGGAAATTTCTTTCCTGTCTCATTCATATTCTTTAGGGGACATTGGTTCTAAAAGGAACATTAAAGGTTGTGCTCCTGCCTGTATAAATGGGTCCTATAATAATGGCTTTACAAGGACGACTTCTTCCTGCTGTAACACAAACGGGTGTAACAAAGATGTTCCAGGTATTGTACTTCTATTATCATGTAGGGTGAATTCAGGTTGATTGGGACACTTTTTACAAGTTCTCTTAATGACAAAAAGTGTCCAACTAGCCCTGAATTCACCTCTACAAATAAATAACTTCTGTAAAGTCAACACTCATTTTACGTCCTTGACATTCAGCTTGTCTGTGGTGAACTGATTGAATGGAGCCGTTAAAGAGATACTCCACCCAAAAATGAAAATTCTGTCATAATTTACTCACCCTCAAGTTGTTGCAAACCTGCATGAGTTTCTTTCTTCTGCTGAACACAAAGGAAGATATTTTGAAGAACGATTAGAAACAAACAGTGGCAACATTGACTTCCATAGTAGAAAAAAAAATTACTATGCAAGTCAATGGTGCCAAAGTTCCAATCGTTCTTCAAAATATCTTCCTTTGACAGAATTTTCATTTTTGGGTGGATTATCCCTTTAAAGAAGTGTTTCATTAGATATGTTGTACAGAAAATAAAATAATACTTGTTTTCCCTCTGAAGAACCCGTCCTAACTGGAAATAAATGTTACTATTGTGATGTTCAGACCTGCTTAAACACAGTGAGATGTTCAGAGACTGAAGATCGCTGCTTTAACGCAACAGGTGAGAATCTGGAAACGAAAGAAGATTAAAGTCATTATCTAATAAACTCTCCTAAAGGTTTAAACATTTGATACAGATCATATATACCAATTTCCAGCTTTGACTGAATCAGCCTTTGTTTTCTTTCTTTTCATCAGCTTTGATCAGCAAGGTTGTTGTCAAAGGCTGTGTCTCTAAATCACTGTGTGATCCCACAACACCAGTTCTTAATGGTCTTGGCATTGGGGCCGGCACGTGTTGTGAGGGGAACCTGTGTAACGGGTCTCAGAGTGTCAGCCAGAGCTTCCTGTTCCTCTGCTGTTCTCTGCTCTCCTACTTCCTGATGCACTGAATACAGCAGATCTTCACATTCTACAATCAGACACACTGCACTGAATATAGCTTGTGTTTTCTGTTCTAGATTGTGTTCAGATGATACACTGAATTTATATAAGAAAATGTGTGTATTCATCACCTAATTTCAGGGTTCATTTTTAAATCTACTTGTTTCTTCTTAGTTTCGTCATGTACACACACACACACACACACACACACACACACACACACACACACACACACACACACACACACACACACACACACACACACACACACACACACACACACACACACACACACACACACACACACACACACACACACACACACACACACACACACACACACACACACACACACACACACACACACACACACACACACACACACACACACACACACACACACACACACACACACACACACACACACACACACACACACACACACACACACACACCATCCCTGCACTTTACATACACCTTACATTATGAGATTCTCACACCACATTTCTTTTTCTGTGTTTAAAGTTAAAAGTTTAGTTTACAATAAAGAAAACCTTTTTGATTGGCATATACCTGTTGTTCGTTATTTGTAGCCAATTTCTTAAGTTCTTACATTTAGTATTTTTACAGAACTGAGAGACGACTGCCTAGGTGAGGGAGAGAAAGTATTTTGTCAGAAGACACTGTTATAGTGTAGCAAATGTGGTCATTACCAATGCAATGCAATTTGGCCAAGGATGCTGAATGTATTAGTTTATTTACTGTAATTGACAGTATACTTTATTGTATTGCAATTCCGAATTCATGTTCAATTCTTTGGTATTTCAACTTTTCTTTAGTTAGTTTCACCTACTGCTAGATCTATTTACAGTAGTTATCTGATAAATAGGTATCACTTGCCCAGCCCATTATTCCTTGTGCATCAATTAAAAAAAGTTACACACAGGTCCATATTGGACAATGTTAGTGTAAAAAAACTGTCATAAAAATGTGAAGCTTGTGTGCACAGACTTAAGTTCATTTTAAAGAAAACCCTTGGCAGATTATTGCTGAAGTAAAAATATTGTAAAAAGTAAAACCAAATATAAACAGCTATATAGGTTTAAATTTGTGAAAATGATTTATGGACATTATTTTTTTTATAAAATAAATATTTCATGAAACATGTTGAACTCTAAAACTGATAGACATTCAATGCCATAAATATAAACAAGTTGTGTTCCAAATGTTTTTTTGTGAACAATTTTTTTTATTTAGTTTCATACTAACAGACAAAAAATAGAATTAAAGGGTACCTATCATGGAATTTTGAAAATTACCTTTCATGTAGTGTGTAACATAGATCTAAGTGAATGAAAACATCCTGCAAAGTTTTAAATATGAAAGTTCACCGTATACAAAGTTATTATCTCTCAAAAGTAAGAGTCGACTCTGAGTCGTTGATATGAATCGATAGACGAACGATGCATTTTCTCTAACTTTCGTACGTCACTTGTACAAGTTATTTGAATAAGACACGCCCACTCATTGCATTAGGAGACACCAGGGAAAACATCATGTCGACGAGACGCTGCTGTGTTTTGAAGTGCGACGCAAAAGCAAACTTTTTTCATCTGCCCAGTGAGGAGCATTTGAAGACAGTGGCTACAGTTCATAACTATACCACAGAAGTATTATAGCCCGAACTTGTTCTGTGTTCGCGTCATTTTGAAGATGATTGCTTCACAAACCTAAATGCTATAAAGTATGAATTTGCGAGCCGGCTGATACTGAAGGAGGGAGGTTCAGTACCGAGTTTATTTGGATCAGCTTCCTTCTCCGAATCACAATCTGTAAGTAGGCTGTTGCTTTTATGTTTGTATCATGTTCTATAATTATTTTGTGTGTTGTGTACGCACAGGCACAGCGCAGCTTCTAGCAGCTAACTTAGGTCTTCAATGTCAATTGTATTGAAATATGTGAAGTGTTTATAATAATAATAAAACCTTTATTTAACCAGGTAAGCACATTGAGAACACTTTCTCATTTACAATGGCGACCTGGCCAAAAAAGCATCGAGGTTTAAAAACACAGGTTACACATATAATTACAAGACAAGTAGTACTCAATAAACATAGAAGATTAATATACAGATCCATAGATCATGTAGACAGATCGGGTTAGCATGTACAATGGTCCGTCAATAAATTTGCTAACAATAATTTAAAACTGTTTAACGGGACAATGGATTCAAGCTTTAAAGATTTTTGAAGTGTATTCCAATCATTAGCAGCAGAAAACTGGAAGGAGAGGCGTCCAAAAGAAGTACGAGCTTTAGTAGCCACCAGGGTGACATTGTTTGTCGTTGTTAATGGAGTTGTCACAGGGCTCTCGAGTGTCACGCATCACGCATTGAGCGTGACAGTCACTCATTTCGGTCTTTTGTCACGCTCTCCGGCCACACATTGTATTTCTCACGCTGAAAAACTATTTGTAATATATTTAATATGCCGCAGTGCCCAAAACTCACTCACTGTGGAACCGGCAGGATTCAAGCGCGTCTCCTCCAGTGTTGCCAGGTCCGTATGCCTGCACTGTTTCCGCGGGTTGTTTGTGTAGTGCACGCTGGTTGACGCGATTGTTTTATCCACTGGAACATGATTGTTATTGAGGAAACACCCGGGAACGCTATTTGAATATTTTTGGCCGTGATTGGGTTAGTTTGATGAGCAATTGGGCTGGTTTTGTTGTGCAGACCTGGCAACCCTGGTCTCCTCTGGTGTTGTTCGTCTGGTGTTGTTAGCCAATCAGAAAATAGCACTGTTGTATCTGGGTAAGATCTAGCGCAACAACCAATGACACCCCGTCGGCTGGGTGTCTAACATATCACCACAGATTAGCGTCACGCAAAGGCGGGGTTTGGAAAAATGACTCGCTAAACGATTCATATGGGAGTCGGTGAGCAAATCAGGTAAAAATAAATGCATATTATAAGACAACAAAAGTGTTTTTTCTCATTGCATGCTTGTAAAACTGTTGTTGGGGACTCCCAGAACAATATTAGGAACATTTTAAATGCCATAATAGGTACCCTTTAACAAGGCACATTTGCAAATGTACATTATACACACCCTCATTCCCTCACTCGCTCAACCCAAAAAAACTATGTACACACACCCACACACATAAAAATACAAACAAAATTAACAAAATTCTACATTTATCAACCCCCCCCCCTCCCCCTCCCTACTGAGTGATCTCCCTCCCCCCCAGGCAAGTAATTTGGTAACTTGAAGAGCTTCCGACCAAGATCTTATCAGGGCTCTCAAGTCTCACGCATTTGGCGTGAGACACACGCATTTCAACCCGTTCACACGCACTCACACGCCACACCTTGTATTTCTCACGCTGAGGAGTAAGGAAACTTGTACCGCTATACAATAAATGGACGAGGCGCAAGCAAACGGAGGGAAGTTCTCTGCCGAGTTCATATAATCTGTCTCGAGTTACAGAGTTAAAGGGTACCTATTATGGCATTTAAAATGTTCCTAATATTGTTCTGGGAGTCCCCAACAACAGTTTTACAAGCATGCAATGACAAAAAACACTTTTGTTGTCTTATAATATGCATTTATTGTTACCTGATTTGCTCACCGACTCCCATATGAATCGTTTAGCGAGTCATTTTTCCAAACCCCGCCTTTGCGTGACGCTAATCTGCGGTGATATGTTAGACACCCAGCCGACGGGGTGTCATTGGTTGTTGCGCTAGATCTTACCCAGATACAACAGTGCTATTTTCTGATTGGCTAACAACACCAGACGAACAACACCAGAGGAGACCAGGGTTGCCAGGTCTGCACAACAAAACCAGCCCAATTGCTCATCAAACTAACCCAATCACGGCCAAAAATATTCAAATAGCGTTCCCGGGTGTTTCCTCAATAACAATCATGTTCCAGTGGATAAAACAATCGCGTCAACCAGCGTGCACTACACAAACAACCCGCGGAAACAGTGCAGGCATACGGACCTGGCAACACTGGAGGAGACGCGCTTGAATCCTGCCGGTTCCACAGTGAGTGAGTTTTGGGCACTGCGGCATATTAAATATATTACAAATAGTTTATCAGCGTGAGAAATACAATGTGTGGCCGGAGAGCGTGACAAAAGACCGAAATGAGTGACTGTCACGCTCAATGCGTGATGCGTGACACTCGAGAGCCCTGTGACAACTCCATTAACAACGACAAACACTTCACATATTTCAATACAATTGACATTGAAGACCTAAGTTAGCTGCTAGAAGCTGCGCTGTGCCTGTGCGTACACAACACACAAAATAATTATAGAACATGATACAAACATAAAAGCAACAGCCTACTTACAGATTGTGATTCGGAGAAGGAAGCTGATCCAAATAAACTCGGTACTGAACCTCCCTCCTTCAGTATCAGCCGGCTCGCAAATTCATACTTTATAGCATTTAGGTTTGTGAAGCAATCATCTTCAAAATGACGCGAACACAGAACGAGTTCGGGCTATAATACTTCTGTGGTATAGTTATGAACTGTAGCCACTGTCTTCAAATGCTCCTCACTGGGCAGATGAAATAAGTTTGCTTTTGCGTCGCACTTCAAAACACAGCAGCGTCTCGTCGACATGATGTTTTCCCTGGTGTCTCCTAATGCAATGAGTGGGCGTATCTTATTCAAATAACTTGGACAAGTGACGTACGAAAGTGCATCGTTCGTCTATCGATACATATCAACGACTCAGAGTCGACTCTTACTTTTGAGAGATAATAACTTTGTATACGGTGAACTTTCATATTTAAAACTTTGCAGGATGTTTTCGTTCACTTAGATCTATGTTACACACTACATGAAAGGTAATTTTCAAAATTCCATGATAGGTACCCTTTAAATGCCAGCTACCAGCCAATCAGAAATTAGAATTAGTTGTTTCCGGGTAAATTATGTGTTACCGCTGCAAGCACGTTCATTACTAGACAACACGCGCACACACGGAGTGGAAGTTGAAAGAGCAAGATGAATGCGGTTTGCGGACCTCTTCATTTATGTTAATTTTTTAGCATTGATTTTACGATTCCTGGACAATATCTCTTGCCTGTGATCAAAGACAGTGAGAGCTGATGTTGAGGAGTATAGCCAAATTCGTGCTAAATTATTTTTGATGCATTCAAAAACTCTCCAACTACTTTTAAAGGGGTCATCGGATGCAAAATACACTTTTATTTGGTGTCTGCAAATAAATGTGTCTTTGCAGTGTGTGGACACACAATCACCATGCATTGAAAAAATCCATTCACTTTTTTTAATCCTCAAAAAGCCAAAAAGTTGTTGCTCATTATCATTTAAAGAGACATGCACCGAAACGTGTCACTGTGAACAGAGCTGTTTTTGAGGAGGTAAAAAGGGTGTTTTTTTACACAACCATTGAGAAATTTTAACCAAAGTATGTTACAAACTTTACATGAAGACCCCAAAGAATCATACCAACTTGGGGAAAATGGGCATCCAATGACCCCTGTAAAGGTGACCGGTTTGGGTCTTGACATGCATGCTCAGGGCAAGTTGTTATGACACAATGTTATGTACATTGAGCACTGATGTTCAGTTGGCTTGTTTGGGGTCAATTTAAAAAAAAAAAAAAAAATTCAATAAATTTGTATTTTTTTAAATATAACTATTTATTTTATTTGGATGAATTTGTCTTTTTATCAGATTTACAAACTGATATAATTTCCATTTGTGCTGGTCAATTATGAACAATAGGCAATATTGAACTGCTAGCAAAAATTGAAGCGAAATTGGTTGGGTCGAGGGACCGCTGCTGCAAATATTTGGGTGGCTCCTCCCCTAAATCTCACTCTAAACTTTTGGAAAACTTGAGAGCCCTGTCTTATGGTCTTTTCCTTAGCACCGTGAGACTGTGCCACAGAGAGCTCTAAAGTAAGAATATAACAGCAAGTTCCACCAATGATGTAGTGAAAGAATATGTGGTGGTTTCCACCGTATAACCAGGATTTTCTTTGCAGCAGTTGGGCCAGAAAGCCAAATTCTTTTTTCATGCACAGACATCGGAACTTGAGAGTTATCATTTAACAAACATAATACGGGACAACAAGGAATTTCTTTACTGAGGATTTCAGATAAAGATTTAGTAACTTGTAACCAAAAGGACTGTACTTCAGAGCATTCCCAGAACATGAAAAGTACCTATACTGCCCTCTGAACACAGTTGACAGATCAGAGATGATGACTCTAACTTAATTAAATGTCTAATTCTGGCTGTTAAATAAGTTCTATATATAAATCTTAAGTGAATGGATCGATGATTAGGATTTTTTTAAGCTTGGTTAATATTATCCCAAGTAGTTTTCCAAGCTATTGTAGGGGAAATTAAGCTATAATCATTTTGCCAAGTTGTTTGAATTGGAATTGGTTTATAAGAACTTTGCATTATTTGAGAATACATTGTGGATACAATTCCCTTAGTATTTACGTTGTACAGTTGATTTGTAAAATCATGTTCCGAAAGTTTAGAGTCCCATGTTACTCCATATGCCTTTAAAGCAGAAAGAAGCTGCAAATATATAAAAAAAGAAAATCCAGGTAAATTATAACTTTCTTTCAAATCTTGAAATGTACGGAGACCATTAGTGTTTAATAACTGTCCAAGTAAATAAATTCCATTATTCGTCCACATTGGGTAGGCCACTGTCTGACCACCCAACAGTAAATTATGATTATGAAATATTAGAGTATGATAATGCCACTTTTTTACAGTGAGTAGTTGCAAGCTTCCAAATTAGTAAAAGATTAAAAATAATATATATAAATAATGTTTTAATGGAACTTCTGCATAAATTAGATTTTATAATCTATGCGGATAAAAAGTTTGTTTATTGTGTCAAAATTGTGTTCCAAATTTGAGGTTGAAATCTCCAAAAATTAGTTCTCAGTAAGATTTTGTTTGGGCACAGTAACAGATTTTCACTGGGACACTGGTTGGATTTTAGATTTGCAGTGGAGTTTTTCCTCTCTCAAATATTACAAGCGTGCACACACACACGCACACACGCACGCACTATTTTTATTACACACACTCAGACATCCATACGAATACACCCACACAATCACCGTCGCATAATTTATCCATTTGGCTCTATAATATGCCGAAGCAGAAAACAGGAATAAAGTGAGTATTTGCTTTATAGACCAAACCTGAAAAAATGGCTCCATCTGGTAAAATTGTTTACAATTTTTAATTTTGAAGCCTTGCCAACAGAATGAAAGCCAAATTGCATCATTTTATAGTTAAATGGCCCTGGGATTAAAAATTTGGGTTTTAATGGGGACATTTTTGTCCAAAAGCCGCTGAGAGGAAGTATTTTGTGTACCTAGTAAATATATATTTTTAAAGGAAATGGGGTGAAATAGTAAAATTCCAATAAAAATACACACCTGAGCCAAATTTTATGCAGTTAGCATTAACATTTACATTTTACATTTACATTTAGCAGACGTTTTTATCCAAAGCGACTTACATCTGAGGACTAAACCAAACGAGTCAATGTGAAGAGACAATAACAACCCAAGAGGTGCTCAAAATACCAAGTTCAAACATTGCTCAGAATAGCATAAACCAGACAAGTGAGGATTTTTTTATTATTTTTTTTATTTTCTATGTTACAGTTTTTACCAACTGCTTACACACAAAATCTTTTCATGTCACACGATTTTTGAAACCTCTCAAAGTGCAAAACGACATGCCAAATCTTCAAAACCATAAGCTATTTCTCAGCCTTTGACTCCGTTTTCAATCACATAAAACACTTTTTTCAAAACACTACACACAATTCTCTACCTAAAACACAAAAATCTAGCATGAAGTGAGTTGCTTTCCATTTCCAAACACAACCAATCAAAATGCTACACTTATTCACCAGATCACACAGGCACACTCCTCACATGTGCAAACACAACGTAAATGTTAATAGTTTTGTTGTATGCTAATGTATACAACAGTAATGTTTGGCCTAATGTTTCTACATTGCATTGGCGTTTCCAGTGTACTTGTTACCAGATTACTTTCACTGTAGAACATTGTATTGAAATGTAGGTATAAGCCTATGAAAGACCAAAGAGCTTTAGATTTAGAACAGCAGTGTTTACATGGTATATCCAAAAATGTATTATTATGAAAGAAGTGTTTGCCATTTGATGCAAATGCTTCATTCTGACATGTGTTTATGGCATTTTGAATGCAGTGTTGCATTTTGAAGGAGATGGGAGGCATTTTGCATTTTGTGTGTGCAGTTTTGAGAATTGTGTGTAGAGTTTTGAAAACTTAGTTTTGAAAACGTGTGTAAGCAGTTGGTAAAAACTGTAAGTGCTCACAGAAGAGATGAGTTTTCAGTTGTCTTTTGAATGCTGTCAGGGATTCTGCATTTCGAATGAGGATGGGGAGATCATTCCACCAGCATGGAACCATGAATGAGAAAGTCCTGGAGAGTAATTTTGTGGCTCTATGTGATGGTACCACGAGCCGTCGCTCATTGATTGATCGTAGGCTTCTGGTAGGGATGTAGACTTGTAGGAGTGAGTGAAAGTAGGAGGGAGCTGAACCTGTGGTCAATCTGTAAGCAAGCGTCAACACCTTGAACTTGATGCGAGCAGCGAGTGATAGCCAGTGCAGAGAGATGAACAGAGGAGTGACGTGGGCCCTTTTGGGCTCGTTGAAGACAAGACGAGCTGCAGCATTCTGGATCATATGTAGAGGTTTAGTTGCACATGATGGAAGTCCAGCAATAAGAGCATTGCAGTAATCAAGCCTAGAAATGACCAGGGCCTGGACAAGAAGTTGTGTTGCATGCTCAGTTAGAAAAGGCCTGATCTTCCGGATGTTGTACATTGCAAACCTGCATGATCGAGCTGTCTTTGTAATGTGGTCTGTAAAGGTCAGCTGGTCATCAAAGATTACTCCAAGATTTCTGACTGACCTTGATGGGGTGATTGAGGAAGAATCTAGCTGGATAGTGAAGTCGTGCTGTGGAGACAGATTAGCAGGGAGGACGAGAAGCTCAGTCTTTGTCAGGTTGAGCTGCAGGTGATGTTCCTTCATCCATGCCGAGATGTCCGCCAGACAGCTTGAGATCCGTGCCGCTACTGTGGGATCATCTGGTTGAAATGAGAGGTAGAGCCGAGTGTCATCAGCATAGCAATGGTAAGAGAAACCATGTGCCTGTATGATGGGTCCCAGTGATGTGGTGTAGATAGAGAAGAGGAGCGGTCCAAGCACTGAACCCTGAGGAACCCCTGTGGTCAGTTGATGTGCTTTGGATACCTCGCCCCTCCATGCGACCCTGAAGGACCTACCTGTGAGATAGGACTCAAACCAGTGGAGGGCGGTTCCAGTGATGCCCAGTGAAGAGAGAGTGGACAAATGTGGAATGTCATTAACACAGGCAAAGTTATCAAAAAAAAAAAAAAAAAAACTGAAAAAGACACAAATGTCCATAAGGATGCACAAGTGTTAGGTTCTTTTTTGCATAACAATACTTCCCTATCAATCAACAAGCAAGATATTGTGTGCTTCTCTTAAACATGCAAAAATTATGCATATTATTTGCCTACCACATTTTTCCATATTTGCTAACTTTACCACTGATTTTATCTCATTCAGAGTTTTTTTTGTTTCTCTTATCTATTTTATTTTTTTGTTCCCTTATTTATTTTGCACTGTTCTTCCTTATTATTTCCATATTAGTTATTTATTTTCAGTGCAAGTGAATTCAGTCTTTGAGAGGGCTTCCCTCTTTCTCCCTTCCTCTCTCTCCTTCATAGTAAATTCCTTCAACTCAGAAATCTCATGCACACACAGACATGTACACTCTCTCTCATACACACACAGACTCATCCCTGTTAAAATAAATACAATTAAACCACTGTTTTTATCAATTTAGTTTGGTCCATTATTTAAACAATTGTTTAAAAAATTATAAACTTGAGGCTTCAGCCTTCACTCAAAAAGATGATGTGTTGGCTTTACTTTTTTTTATGTAAACACAAACAGGTTCCACAGGTTCCACATAACTGGGTTACGTTAAAGGGGTCATATAATGCCATTTTTGTACAAGCTAATATGACTCTATAGGGTCTAAATTAAAAGTTTGTAATATACTTTAATTAAAAATTCTCATTAGTATTGTAAGAAAACACTTATATTACCTGGTCAAAAACAGCTCTGTTGTCTTACGCCGTTTAAGTGTATGTGCCTTTAAATGATAATGAGCTTTGCTCACCCCACCCCTCTGTTCTGTGCGTACACCGTTTGTAACACAATAACCCAATAACCATAACGCGTTGTTCATTATAAACGTGGGATGATGAATTATATTGAGAACGTCGTACATAGAAAACATGCCATAATGTTCCCTGAGTGTAAACCTTATCCACATTCATCGTGAAGCTAGCGATTTGCAAAGATTAATATAAATATTAATATAAAGATTAATAAAACGTTACACTCACTTCAGTTCTTCTGGAGGTGCAGCAGGGACAGGAATAGTTGGTTGGTACCGATCCTTTTTTTCAGGAGCAGCTTCTTAGCAAAAGCGTTAGCGTTATACTGACCCTCCTCGTTTATAAAGCAGTCTTCTTCTTCTTTTTTTCTTCTTTTCGTTTCATGGCCGTTCACTCCTTTGGAGTATTACCGCCACCTACTGTATACCTTACGCACATGATTAATGGATCTGATTAGGAAGGAGGAAAAAAAAAAAAAAAAAAAAAAAAAAAAAAACTGTACCATACCATCCCATAGTATCAGAGCTCGTGTATCAGCTGACGCTGCGTGTTCAGCTCCTCCAGCTTCTACACTGAGCTCCTCAACCTCCAGGATGATCAGAAACGTGTTCTCCTCCTCAGGCTCTATATCCTGTGATCTAGCCCTGTAAGCTCTAAAAAAGTTATCACTTCCTTAAACCTCTCTCTATCACTCAAACCTTTTCCCAAAAGGTCCATAATACTCACTGGCCTGTTCTTTATATTTCTAAAAAGAGCCCTACGCTGATCTTCATATTTACTACACTTAAAAAACACATGTTCTACTGTTTCAATTATGCCACATTCATCACACATACCATTTCCATGCTTTCCCATTAATGCCAGTGTTGATTTTAACCCTGTATGACCCATCCTTAATCTAGAAATCATTACTTCTTCCTTTCTATGTCTTCCATAGCACAAATATTTTATCCCTACTGATTTTACAATATTATAATACCACCTACCTGTACTGCTACTTTCCCATCTTTGTTGCCATATTCTTATTATTTCTCTATTAATTATTGATCTAACTTCATTTCTTCCTAAAGGTATCTTAATATCTACCAAGTCTTTCCTTAATGCTTCTTTTGCTAATTTATCCGCTATTTCGTTTCCTACTATCCCAATGTGTGCCGGTACCCAACAAAAGTATACAAGTATCCCCTCTATGTTCAGCCTATATAATAATGTATAAATTTCTACCATCAGGTCTTCTCTGTCTGTTTTTGTTGATAATATACTTTTCAGTGCTGATGTAGAATCTGAACAAATTACAGTCGCCATCCTATTTGGCTTAGTCTGCTCTAACCACTGCAATACTATTATAGCAGTTAATTCTGATGAATATACAGACATTTTGTCACTCAATCTTAAACTTATTTTAGTCTCAAATTTTGGAATATATACCCCTACTCCCACTTTTTGTTCTACTGGGTCTTTAGAACCATCTGTATACTGCATACAAGAATAAAAAACTTCTCTCATAAAAACATTAATTTCATGCCTATTAGTATATTTTCCTTCTGCTTTCTCCCTATCCTCCAGCAATCTCATTTCAACATTAGGCTCAGGTATATTCCACACTGATACCCCTTTTAATGGTATATTGGGACATATAACTACATTTTCCAGACCACATTCCTCAACCCACTGTTTATACTTCCATCCAAAACTATTCCCATTATTCTTTTTATATTCCCAACAGTCATTTAAAATTGCTGCTCGTGTGCAATGACTCTTATTACAACCCTGCAAATTAACCCAGTACATCATTGTAAGCTTTTCCCTTCTTAAATCTAGTGGCATCTCCCCCATTTCAATCCTGATGGCATCTAGAGGGGTTGATCTTATTGCTCCACAGCAGATCCTAAGTGCCCTAGCCTGTATGTTATCCAGCTTCTTTAGCTCTGACTTTGCTGCACCACCATACACTGCACACCCATAATCTAAACTGGACCGTATCAAGGCTTGATATACATGTAGTAGTGCACTTTTCCTTGCTCCCCACTCATATCTGGCTATAGAAGTCATACAATTTATTACTCTTTTGCACTTGTTCTCAATTTTCTTAATATGTCTATTCCATGTTAATTTTTCATCAAATATTAGCCCAAGGTATTTAAACTCTGTCACTCTTTGTAATAATTCACCATATAATTTCAAAGTAATTCCATTTTAGTTCCATTTCCAAGTAGTTCCATTTTCCTCTTCTTGGTAAAAACCATATATTGGGTCTTTAACACTGAAAACTTCAGTCCCCATTCTACCGACCACCTTTATAAAGCAGTCTGGTGTGTGAACATGAAAGCATTGACATTGATCGTGGGTAATATTCCTTTCGAAAACAAACTCAGCCACTGCGTCTTCATCGGTTCGGATTTAGGAACATTAAAATGACTGCTGTGTTCCTTATTGCACCCAAGAACAGAACACCACTTCGCTTAGACTCCATTTCTGCTCATAGACTGTGCTGCTCCAGAGTACTTTTCGGTAGGGATGGCTGAGGCGAAACAGTCGTTCCGAAGCTTTGCGAGATCCCGAAGCGCAGATGATTCGAAACACTGATTCGAAGCGTGATTCAAAACACCCATGTCACGTGATTATTGAAAACGGAGGGGAGGAAAATATTTCGTTTCTCTAAATACCTGGCTATGTGTAAACGTAGCCTAAGTTTCTCATCCACACTGAAACGTCTGAAAACGCCTGAAAACGCTAGTGTGGACGGAGAGCGTTTTTAAACGAAAACTCCGTTTTCAAATTTATCCGGATTAATGTAGACGTAGCCTAAGTGTTTCATCAGGTGTGATCAGCCTAATCAGCGTTTGATTGACACGGTCGGAAACAGACCACACAATCGCACATCTGTATAAAAGTGAAATCAACGCATATTGACCTCGTGGGTTTTTGTGAGAGGAGTCTGATTTTGAGATAGCGGATTTTTGGTGATATAGTGACATTTATAGTGCGATTTGTTTAGTTATACTTAGGCTTTCATTTAAATTTACACAACACATCGACTGATAGGCTAGAGACACAGAGTATACATAGTGACACATTAATATAGATATAAAATATATATAGATATAGCTAGATTAATAGATAGATAGATACATATATAGATAGATTAAAGATATATAAATACATCAGATTATAGACACATATTATAGATATCTAAATACATAGATAGATTGTAGATACATATATCTAATTACATAGATAGATTAGAGATACATATCTAGATAGATTTGGATAAATGGAGGCTCCCCAGAAGAGATGCCGTACATCTGTGGTGTGGGAGCTTTTCCATTTAGAAACCCCAAATAAAGTGAGATGTGTGTATTGTGATCGGCTGCTCGCCTACTGCAACAATACATCATCCATGATGCGCCATTTGAGGAGCACTCATCCTGCCATTTTGCAGGGTGCAGAGGATGGCATTCACCCTGTACCTAGGCCTGCAACTGACACTGCTGGGCCATCTAAGCAATGCATTGTTTGAAACACAGCAGGAACACAGGACAGTTTATGGGAACTTTTTGATACTCGTATCCATCAAATCCAGATGATACACAATGCTACAGCTGATGCCACAATGGAAGTGAAAAAATACATCATGATGCGTTTTTGCCCACAACTCATGATCCACTAACTTACTGGAAAGAGAGAGCAGTAATCTTTCCTCATTTGTATGTCCTAGCTAAAAAATATCTTTGCATGCCAGCAACAAGTGTCACTTGTGAGAGGATTTTTTCAAAGGCTGGAGAAATTATCTGTAAAAAAAGAAGTAGGCTAAGTCCTTCCACAGCAGAGAAATTATGTAAAAAAATGAGACATTGTGGCTTGATTTATTTTTATTAATATTCATTTTGCATGAGCAAAATAACATTATTCACAGTAAGGGGCCTATTCACATATTAGAAAAGTGCAATAATAAATAATAATAAAAAAAAATTCCATGGCTGGTCAAGGTTGTTTTCAGATCAACACCTGCACGTGACCACTAGGTGTCACCGTGGAGACGGGTGTCGGATTGATTCGAAACCTCGAAACAATATGAACCATTTGGTTCAACTGTTTCATTGCTTCACGAAGCCTCGATCTGCTCATCACTACTTTTCGGCACGACACGCGGTCCGCGCGGATTGACAGCTCGCTCACGAGCGAGGGCGGGTCTGTAGGTGCGTTCCATTCGACCGTAAGTGGACTGTGAAGTGGAGTTCACAGGGTATTTCGCCATGAGATTCCAATCCGAAGGGAACGAACATCTTCAGTTCGAAGGGCACTGCAAACGGCGTAGGGAATAAGGGAACATCGATACATCACTTCACAGGAAGTGGAGAGCGAAAATCACCCAACTGTCATTGCGCACCGCATCACCAGTCTGAAGTAACCATAGAGCAGAGCCGTTGGAAGAGATTTTAAATTTAAATTTCTAACGGCTCTGAGTTTACGTATGCATTGAGTATTCATTAATATTGTTATTATTATACAAGCTAGAGTTTTTATGAACGGTTGGGGTGATGCATATATCTATAGGCCTATTATATTTTAAATTAGAAAGTAAAGTAAATTACAATATTTAATTCAGTTATATCATAATCTGCGCGACCCTGTTGTTGCCTTTTTTGATGACGTTGCAGGGCATTCCAAATGAGCGATTATTGTCAGTGAAGTCCACTTCAACTGATGTACCGTGTTCAGGGAGTAGGGAGCAGTGAACACTGCGTAGGGACCTTGTCAAATGGAACGCAGCTTGTGTTGAAGCGCTGCTGTCAATCAACAATCGTGGGAGGGGCGTCCAACCTTGTGACGTCACACGGTCAAACGGCTCAATTTGAGGCAGAGGAAAACATAAGAAGATTAAAACAAAATCACTGGATGGATTTTTAACATTATATGATGGATGTGTACAGGCACTGTACAATCAACTTGTAAAAGTGCATGTACCATAATATGACCCCTTTAAACAAACATAATTTGTTCATGTAACTTCAAAATTATGGAAGTCATTTTAAGCGATCCAATTAAACTCTGAGCTGAGTGTTAAATGAACACGGAAGTAGTTTTAAAGTTAATGAGATAATTAAGTGAATTATTGAGTGATGATTGAGCATTATTGAAGACACCTGATGATAACAAGCAGAATCACTGAAGGAGAAAACCGGAATTTAAAGTCACCATTGTGGAGATCAGTGTTTGTTTTAGTTGGGATCTTGACCCCCACATTATTAATTTTAGATTATGTTTGGCTGCTGTACATGAGTTATAACAGATGATCAAATAGAAAAGGTGATCTGATGATGTTGGTTGTGTTTTAACATAATCATTATATCACAATCATTTGACCTGAATCACTGAACTCATACTGAAGCCAAATTCTGAGTTAAGTTTACCTTATGGATTAAAGCAGCACTGCCATTGTAGAGCATACATTTTTAGCCTTTTCAATGGATTCCAAATGATCTACATTAACAATACAGATTCTCGTATCAGCGAAGACAACTCGAGCGACAAAACTTTAGTCAACTTTCGACAAAAGTAGAAGATGGATTCAAAGAGACCGACTTGTAGTTCATTCCAAACCCCAACGCAAACTCCACGTAAGACAAAGAAAAGAAAACTTGTGTCTAGTTATTGACCAAAAGGGCCAAATTGGAGTCAGACAGGCGTCGGAATAAGACGAGAGTCAACATCAGGAAGGCTTTCAACAAATGGATAGATCTCCGGTCTGCTCTGGGGCTCAAACTGGATCCTTAGTTGGCTTTTTCCTTGATAAAACGGTAAGATATAGCCCAGTGTCTGATAGGGCAAATCTATGACAACAAATGACGATGCGTAAATGCTTTATTGTAATGCTTTAGCGTCAGCTAGATAAATGTACAATCAGAATTGATTTTACTAAAATTGTCAGTGAACAGGTTCATAAACTAGGAATTGTCTTCGGAAGAATCGTACAACATGAAACATAAAACATGTTCCATAAAATATATAACAATGTTTTTGTGTATGGCCTACCGGTAGCCTTGTGTCCTTTGCTAATGTCCTTTGCCTGCGCTCTGCTCTTCTTCTTCCATCATATTACTTAAGATTATATTACGCTGCAGCCTTCGTCTTCTGTGTTTCTCTGTACAGAACTCAAGCATAGTCTTTAAACGCCGCCATTCGCACTCCGTTATTAAGATCCCGGCAAGGCAGAACGGGAACATTGCGATAGCCTCCTCCATGCTGGTTTGTTGTTGTTGTATGTGGCGCCGCCGCCGCCGTGCTCGCGTCACTCCCTTACCCCTCGGTTCCCATGGCCACTGGCCAGTGCGACCGCAAACAGCAAAACCGTGTTTGGGGAGAGTCGTTCTTAGAACTGTTTAGAAGTGGACAGTTCCTATAACTAATTTACTGTAACTACTTGGTCGAAAAGCGGCTATAATGTCATTTGATTGTTTATTACCTGGAGACATTTGAGTGTAGGCTACTTTGTTGACCAACTGTATATGGCATGATTATTATTTTGAGCTTTTAAGTAATAACTTATATTGTTCATGAACGTGTTTCCATAATAATACAATCATAAGTGGATACAGTAAACACATAAAACAGTTCAACATGGAGATAGATGGAAACAAAAACCGTTTTCTTCTACCCCCGTTTTCCCCTCACATATAAGTGTGTAATTTACTCAAATGCCTTTCCTTTCATATATTTAAAATGACTTGCAGATTTATAACTTTATTACGTCTGAAGACATTATGACTGTAAACAAAAGATTTGTGCAGCTGATGCTCCTTTGGTTATGAACAGCTCGTGCAAGCGAGTGTGTGCGTGTGGTCCATGAGCGTGCACACCTCTGGTTGCTGTTTCTCTGGTTGCTGTTTCTCTTGTCGCCAGAGGGGGCGTAGTTCTGCAAAAACTCAGAGCCCTGCGCTATGCACCTTTAATGTTTAAAGCTGATGTCCGTAACATTTTTAAGTAAAAAATAATCCAAATTAATTATTAAAAAAAAAACATCTTCAGCCAGTGTTCAAAACTATCTGCTTGCCATAGCTAGATTCAAAACGGTTAGCTTGTAATAATGATTTTAATTTCAGTGGTACTGTTGGGTTTTCGAGGGAAATTCGAGCATGTCTTTGCGTCATTACGTCACATCCGTACACATAAAGGAGGAGTTTCGGCTAGCCGGCTATACTGTGCGTGAGGAGATGTAGAGATGTACAGGCTTTTCTCGCAGCACTTTACATGATTAAACTTATGGCGGATCCAGAAAGATCCAAACAACAATCATCAGTGTCAACTGGAGATTAACCAGTTAGAAAACCCAAAAGACTTCGTACTTCGGATTTAAGGTGGAAAGAGAAAGAAACCGTCTCATGCGAACACAAGGATACACATCGGTGGGGCTTTTGAAAGGTGCGTGAACTACCGAAGGGGTTCAAAACGGAAGAAGAGACAGCTTTTTCTGCTGAACAAGAAAGACATTTCAATAGTTCAATCGTGTAACAGTACGTTTTCTTAATTCACAGTTATGGAGTTTCCTTTGTTGTGCCTTTCTCGTTTAGCTATTATGGAGAATATGAATTCTGAACTACACAGGTAATCATAAAACACATTAAATAACGTTAGTCACGCAATGCTGGTGTTGTTAACATGAACAATTTGAGAACAAAGTAGGCTATGATTTGCACGGTTGCTGTAAATCGTGCTGATTAAATCTAACGATCGCTTGTCATGTCGAATGCTTTTCCCCCCTTAGTTGATCAGAACAAAAATGGATGTTACTTGTTCAGAAGAAATTTTCCGGTGAAAATTCTTATGTTGGTCAAACTTTCAAAAAGTGAAGCTGTGATTCTGAATGACAGTATCCACACAGCGCGGTGATTGACAGCAGCACTCGCCTCAAAACACTGTGTTCATCCGCGCTGTTTCATGCCGATTTACAACCCACGTCAAGATTATAATTCCGCGAATCACTGCAGTTACAGATTTCGAACAGAGATGGCGACAAAAAGGGAAAATGCTACGGACTGCAGCTTTAAGTTGAGATTTACAATAAATATTTTATTGCTACTGTGTAAAGGGAATACTGCTGGTATAAAGCACCTTATTTGTTATACAAACCACATGTTATTGCACTTTTGTGTACATAGCAGTATCCTACATTTAAAGGGCACCTATTATGCAAAATTCACTTTTACATGGTGTTTGAACATAAATGTGTGTTGGCAGTGTGTGAGCAAAACCACCCTAGAATGACAAAAATCCACCCAGTGTTTTTTTTTACAATCTTAACAAATCATAAGCACTGTCTCAGAACAAGCTGATCTAGAATTCGGCGCTTTGTGGAGAAGGGTATTCCTGCACAACCGAGGCTGCAGTTTCAGGACCCCAGTTTTAGGACCGCAGTTTCAGGACCCTAGTTTTCTGTTACAGTGCCACCTACCGGACTGGATCACCAAAAACACTCATTTAACCCCTTTCGTGGCAAAGATCACAGACGGCCCCAGATTATTGTTCAATATTCATTATTCGTTAAAACATCACACTTCTACTTATTTGATCTAGACAAACTGAGCATCATTAGAAATATTTAGAACTCTAGCTTCGATAGTTGACCACTGTTTATGATAAAACTGGTTTGCAGTGACATTCATTTCTTAATTTATGACAGGAGTGCAAAATTATTAATCTGTAACGTTCGTTATTTTGAATAGAAATCATCACTCATAAAGCAGTCATTCACGTCTTCTCCGGTTTATGTGTGTTCACATACGGCATCCGCCAGGGCTCTTAGTCCAATGGTGCACATATTTGGAGAAATAATGATTTTCATGTTCCATTAAATTATGCGATCTGAAGCTCAAACAACGAACATCTCTCCTCTTCCTGATTTGTGTCAGTTCTCTGCGCTCTCTTATTCGCTATAGAGCTGTCAATCATCTCACGTGGTTTAACGTGACAATAATCCCGCCCTTCTGCATGACGCGCTGCTGTGTACACTTCCTCATTCTGACCTCCGTGATAACAAAGCTAAGACACATCTCTTCACCTGAAACAAGAAGCTAATAAATGCACGATTTCGAGTGTGGTCTGTGTGTGATTTTTGATATTTTCATATGAATAAAGAAGTTTACAGTATTGCTAAGCAAGGTGTAACGTTAGCCATTAGCTGCATATAAAATGCTATATATAACATATTTCAACATCTTTTTTTAACTTAAAACCATTTTAAACCGCGACCGGAATATGATACAAATACTCGATGGTGGTTTAAAGTGAGTTTTAAGTAAAAGTGTAATATTAATATTTTAAATTGTGTCATGTAGCTTGATGCTACTTGCTCTAATCCACCTGCTGTAGGAGCTTTTCTATTCCCTAATCTTCTTCGTTAATATATATATATATATATAATATATAAAAAAATTTTTTCCTAACAAGACTTAAGATATCATCCAGTTCGGTAGGTGGCGCTGTCACGAAAAACTAGGGTCCTGAAACTGCGGTCCTAAAACTGGGGTCCTGAAACTGCAGCCTCCGGTTGTTTTTTTTTTTTTTTTTTTTTAATTAATGCTGAGAACGGGAACATACAAAAGAGAAAGCATACATACATCACATAATATCAACCAAAACAATACAGGAGACAATAGCAAAAGAAAAAAAAAAGAAAAAAAAGATTAAGAAAAGAAAGAGGTAGGGCCATTACATCACATTAGTTTTTTTACACGAAGAGATCAAAGGCAGTACAGACTCTAACAGTTCTTATGGCTTTCATATTAGTAGATACTGAAATCACATTTATATAATTTTCTATCTCTTTTAAGAGAACAGAGAAGACAGGTTTACAGTTTGAAAATTTGCATTTGTGAATGTAAAATTTGCTTAGGAAAAGAATTAGATTAATAACAAAGCAGCCATTTTCGTTTGTGGGGTCTGAGTCAAAATACCCAAATATAATGTTTCTCATATGTATTGAGAAGCCTGGCCAAATCTTACACTTGATAAATACATCAATATCATTCCAAAGTTTCTGAGTGTAGTGACACGACCAAAATAAGTGAACCATTGTTTCATCAGAATTCAAACAAAAAGAGCATGTTATCTCAATGTCAGATTTGAATCTTTGTATAAATGTCTTAACAGGATAGAACTTGTGCATGAGCTTAAAGGAAATTTCTTTCACTTTATTTGTGAGAAAGAATTTCTGTTGTAAAGACCATATTTTTTTCCAATTAAGGTTAACAAACAAATTATTCCAAAAGGAAATAACAGGTGGAACAGAAATCAAATCCTTAAGAAATAAAGATCTTATTTTATAGTTTTTAGCTTTCGACTCAGAAAAACAGATTTGACCAACAGAAGTATCACAAGGTTTAGGAAGGGATGCAGTAGATACTGCGGAAGAGTAATTACAGTTTTTAAAAAGCATACATAAACCCGAGGGAATAGCTCCCATTACTGTAGCGAATTCTTTTGGGGTTATTGGTATTTGATATTCAGAAAGAAATTCTGAATATCTGAACAGAAGACCTTGTTTATCAAACAACTGCTCCACTAGAAATAAACCCTTACTGAACCAATTCTCATAAAATAAAGACTTATTCTTGAATAAGATGTTCTTATTGTTCCAAATATAACATCTATGTGGTGAAAAATTAAATTAGAGCCCATGCTAAGAGAAGCTGACGATGAAAGTTGGAGAGTTTGATAGGGAGTTTAGATATATCATAATTACACATTAAGAGAAAATTAATGCCACCAAGTTGTGAAAAAACAAGTTGAGGAAAAACATTCCAAATAGAAGATGGTTTGGTTAGGTACTTATTTAGCCAATTAATTTTAAATGTATTGTTGAGGGAATCAAAATCAATAAAATTCAGACCACCATTATTATAGGAGTTTAATATGACTGACTTTCTCATATAATGAGGCTTATTTTTCCATAAGAATTTTATTAAAATCTCATTAATTAATTTAGAGGTGGGCTTATCCACAAAAAGAGACTGGGCTGCATAGGCCAAACGAGACAGACCCTCTGCCTTAGTGAGCAGTGTTCTGCCTTTTAAGGACAGATCCCTCTGTAACCAGCAATTGCATCTTTTTTGAGTCTTAGTGATAATAGGTTTGAAGTTTACTGAACATCTACAATCATCTTTAGTAATTTGTATACCTAAATATGTTACCTTATTTTTAACAGTAATATTCTCAATTGAAGTAAGAGAGCTATTTTTAATGGAAAGCAATTCACATTTATTAAAATTTAGATTTAATCCAGAGGCTTCAGAAAAGGGCTGAAGAATACTCAAAGCCACTGGAACTTGTGAAGAATCATTTAAAAATAAAGCTGTATCATCCGCTAATTGACTCATTTTTATCTCAGTGTTACCAATTGTGATACCCTTTAAAGAACTACCATTTATATGTACGCTAAGGAATTGTGTTGCAATTAAAAAGTAAGGGGAAACTGGACATCCTTGTCTAACTCCTCGTTTTAAAAAGAATCTAGGTGAAGTACCGTTGCTTAGCTTAATTGAGCTATTTCCATTTATGTAAAGCAATTGACCCTTCGCGTGGAGCTTGATTGACAGGTGTTCTAACCAATCATACTTCGCCATCCGCCATTTTGTCCGAAAAAGCAGCCAGTAGAGTTAGGAGGATTTTAACTTGGTAAAATGAATATACTGACGCCTTTCCGCGGTTAAAACAACATTACTTCTTATGTTCGTTCATGTTTATTTGATGCTATAAATGAACTAGAAGGAAGAGATGATCGGATCACGAGCAGCTTTGACGGATGCTCTACAGCGATCTGTCACGGCACATTAAAGAGCCACAAAACGGTATTTATTGTTTAAATTTCTTTCAAAAAATGACCACATTTGAAAGCTGAGACTTTGTTTAATATGTTTAATATCAAAAGTAACCGAAAAGTAACCTCTGTCCTGTCTGTCCGCGTGTTGTCAGTCTCCTCTCTGCTCCGCGATGTATTTTTCACTGCGTGAGAACATGGTGAGAGCATGAGAGCGGCTTAGCTTGTCGGAACATAGCGACAGTAACTAAGGAGGGCGGGTCTTTGCGAAGGGTCAATTGGACCATCCTGCAAAAGGAGTCGCCAAAGCCAATTTTTCGAAGAGCCTGAAATAAAAATTTGTGTTCCAATGTGTCGAAGGCTTTGTAGGCTAATAATCTAAAAAGAAAATGAAGCCATCATTGTCAATTAATTCTGAATAGTCTAACATATCTAGTACTAACCGTATATTATTAGAAATGTGTCTTTTCTGCATAAATCCTGACTGCGTTTCGTCAATTATAGAGTTTAAAACATATTTTAGTCTTTTTGCTAGGACTGCAGCTATTATTTTATAATCATTATTTAACAGTGTAATTGGGCGCCAATTGTCTAATAGGAGGGGATCTTTATTTAATTTTGGTAAAAGAGTTATTAATCCTTGACATAATGTGGCTGGAAATATTGCTTTTTCTATACTTTCCTCAAATACCTTTAACAAGAATGGTGCAATACTAAGATTAAATAGCTTGTAAAATTCTGAGCTCAGTCCGTCTGTTCCGGGAGATTTGTTGGCTTTTAAACAGTTAATAGCTTCCTCTATCTCCTTCAATGTGGGAGAGACGTCACAAAATTGCTTATCTAAATCACTTAACTGGTTTATATTAGGTAATGATTCAAAGAAATCATTCATATGTTGTTGGGAAAATTTAGAAGTATACAAATCACTGTAAAATTTGGCACAGAACTTTGCGATACTTTTAGGGTCATCACTAATATTATCGTTAATCCTTAGTTTTTGAATTTGGTTGTTTTTAGCTTGCTGTCTTTCCAATCTGAAAAAATATGCAGAGTTTTGTTCACCCTCTTCAAGCCATTTTCTGCGCGATCTAATAAATGCCCCTTCAGCTTTATGTTTATATATGTTGTCTAATTTGCACTGTAATTCAGTCAATTCTGCTTTTTCACAAACAAGTAAATCATCCACATTTTTAGAGAGAAGATTGGCGATTTTACATATAATGGAGTTTTCATCAGTTTTTTTTTTTTTGCCAAATCAGTACTAAATTTCCTAAGGTATTTGCCAACTTCATATTTAGTAAATTCCCAGTTGCTGCTGTAACTATTCTCCTCTCTTGCTTTACTTCAATTTTTGTGAATTATCTTATTAATTTCATCTTTTACTTCACTGTAAGACAGAATGGAGTTGTTAAGTTTCCAGTAAGAAGAGAATCCATGCACATTATCAGAGGCAAGAAAATGGGTACGAATAAAGATACTTTTGTGGTCAGAAAGTGGTGATGGCAAAATATCAGTAGAGGTATTGCATAATTCTTTAGAGATAAGCCACATGTCAATTCGAGACTGGGAGGAGAGCGAGTTATTACTCCATGTGAACATCTTTTGAGAGGGATGTGACACTCTCCAACTATCAATCAAAAAGAATCTTTGCATAAACGTTTTTAAGTATAAACTAGTATTGTCAGGGAGTTTTGGAGGCCATCTGTCTAAGCTGCCATCTAAGGCAACATTAAAATCTCCACCAAAGATAAGCATGGAATTTGGATATTTAGTTAATAATTTTAACACATGTTCCTCTAAATGACTAATAAAGGCTTCATTTTCTTTCTGCTGATTATAGCCATAAACACAAACAAGAATACACGTGAAGTTTGAAATTTCAGTGACGAGACAGATATAACGTCCACCTAAATCGCTTACATTAAGTAACACCTTCCCTTTAAACTGATTTTTTAAGATGCATACACCGGCTGAATGGGTCGTACCATGAGACATCCATATGTCCAGTCCCCATTGTGACCTCCAGAAATTACGATCCTCTACAGTTGAGTGACATTCTTGGATGAAACAAAAGTCTGATTTAAATTGTTTGAGATATAAGAAAATAGCCTTTCGCTTAGTAGGATTTCTTAGCCCCCTAGCATTTAAAGAAACAACAGATAAAGACATGAAGTAAAAGAAAGGAAATTGAAGAGAAAGAAAACAAATAAAATTGAATATACCTAGATAAGCGAAACTTATCTAGTAACTTTTTATAAGAAACTTTAAACGGTCAAGAAATGAGCATTAGGAAGAGAACCGCAACTCAAATAATATGAAGATATTGAAATACAGTATGAAATTCCAATTAAGTAAAACTTTAAATGAAATTTGAGAACATAAGTATAATACCAGATCGACTAGGTCATTGAGACTATATTGTATTATACAAGCCAGACAACAAGTGTCTGACGCATACTAGAACGTCTCTCAATATACATAAGAGAAACCGTAACACGTTCTAAAATAGAACTATTTGAACCACGTGAAAAGGCAGCATTTTAAATGTCTTACAAAATCAAGATTGTAGTACCGTCAGATGAGTCTTCGGTGTCCTGAGAAGAGCTGTAGACTGATGATAGTCCAGAACATCGAAGCCAGTCAGTCAAGAGGATGGAAGCAAAATTAAAGTTAGGAGACGATAAGGATAAACGAGAAACTCAGTCAGGACTCGGGAGGGAATATCTCAGATCCCTCTACAAAAGCTCTTCCACCCACAAAGTAAGCTCGCTTGTTCTCTTTTCTCGCCTTTTCCACGACGGGCCTTAGTTTGTTTCTTCGTTCTCTATCCGCTGGAGACAGATCCTCGGAAATTTTCAGGTTGTTGTTTTTAAGAAAAATTGAATCTTTAGCAGCACGCCAGACCGCGTCGCTAAACGGGAGGTAAACTGGACGATGATTCCTCTGGGCTTGCTGTCGTTCATCCGTTTGCGACCCAAGCGATGAACGGTGTCCACGGCATCCTTGAGTTTGTCTTTCGCGTCTGGCAGAAGGTGCTGGCAAACGTCGATGATCTTATTACGGTCATCTTCCCGTTCACTTTCAGGTACCCCGTGAACTCTGAGACTCCATCGACGTGAGTAAGCCTCAAGGTGCAGAAGCCGTTTCTCCTGTTCATGCGAGTTAAACTCGACTCTTTTGGCTATTGACTCAGTCGCGCCGATTTTGATTTTCAAATCTTTCACTTCGGCACTCATAAAGTCAATAACATCTTTCACTCCAGAAATCTGCCTGGTATTTTCATTAATCGTTTCTTTCATACTAGCGATCACACGTGAGTTTTCCCCTACCATCTTTTCCAAAGCATCCGAACGATTATTAATCAGCCTCGAAAGCTCCCCGAGTTGTGAAAGGATGGCAGTTGTGTCAGCACTCTCGGTCTTGCGTTGTTTGATGGCAGGGGATTTACACGGGGTTTCTGGAAGACAGGGAAATTCTTCCTCACACAGCATGAATTCTGCGGAGACAGTGTCGTCGTGGTTCAGGTAGTCATGCATGTTGTCCATCAAAAGTTCTTGGTGAGCTTGACGTGTTTCATTAACCGTTTTGTTAGCATTAGCAGCAGCTTGAGGTCCGTTCCTACTTTTTCTTTTTTCGGATTTCCCCATTTTGACAGTCAATGCAACGACTAGTTAAATGTGATCTGGTACAAATTATCTGTTCAAAAGCCTTTCTTACTGCATTACAAACTAAATTAAACAGTTGAGTTTGCGGAGCTCCTCAAAACGTGACTGATCAGAGCGCCATCTTGGATCACCCCTCCGATTACGGATGCAACCTCCGGTTGTGCAGGAACATACTATTGGCTTTGTGACGTAGAATTGGGCAAGCCCCACCGACGTAGTTTGATTGACACTGGTTTTGGCATAGACCCCGCCCTCGGTGATCTGTACACCATCCTCCATTGTTTCACCGACAGCCGGTGTAGCAGTCGATTCTGTTCCCTATAGGAATTTGTGTTCCCCCTCAAAGAAGCATGTCTGCGCATGCATAGCAGATGCATCAAAGCACAACTGGAAGTACGGAAAGCGTAGATAAATATAAGCTAGATTTAAATGACAGAGCAATAAAAACTCGCTTATAATAATAACTTTTTTTTTATTAAAAAATAATACTTTTTTAACCTTTTGGCTTCGCGTACATCCAGTTGTGCTTCTTGTCGTATTCAATTCTGATGGTACGTATGGTAACCTGATGGTAAAGCGGCAACTACGCACGATTTTAGTATGATTGCGTAAAGGGAACAGGAATTCCTGAAGGGAACAGAATCGACTGCTACACCGGTAATGTCTCCTAAGAAACATCGATCTGTTGTGGGATGTAATAATGTACAATACATAGTAGTTTTCACTTACTTCCGACATCAGAACCACTGAAAACGCAGTGGATGGATTTTATTTACGAAGGAAATGCGCCACTTAAACTTCCAAAATCATTTTCTGACTGACTGTTTTGTGAACGCGGGTCAATTCAAAGTAGGTCTTGCTTTAAAGTTAATCCTCAAGTGTGGATCGTTGCCTACTGTTCGCGATCCAAGTCACCTCCAGAAGAAGTAACGTTAAGTGTATTTTATGATTTTTGAGCAAACAGTCATTTCAGTCGTCAGCCAATTCAACAACAAATGCGTTTAAAGCTGTTGTCGTCATCGTCGTATGATGTCTGTGTCACTGTTATCTAATTTAAACCTTGTTTGTTGTGTCTAACCACACGTTTATAAATATATATTTTAAAGATATTGTATTAAAAACTGTGTATGTTCTGTAACGTTAGCCATCTTCTCACATTTGCCACATAAGCACCTGTACGAAGTAATGTAAACATGACGCAACAGGTCCCTCGCATAAATGTAATTTCGTTTGTATGTAGCAATGGTTATCACAGTATTTGTTTGTAGTTTCAAAAAAATGCGCCAACGCTATCACAGTTTGTGTGTGTCTGTGTGTACTGCACATCCATAATTGCAAAGGGGACGCGACTACAACTCTATAAGTACATAAATATATCAAATAACCATTCTGAGACGTCCTGGGGGCTGTTCCATAAAAGACGCTTAGAAAAGCGGGGATTAAACTCCAAAACAGGACTTGAATGAGCCTAACAAATAAGTTGGGGCTAAAGTGGTTCCATAAAAGGTAATTGAAGCTCACGCAATCTCACTAATTTGATCCAGGTTTATCTAGTCTAGATAATTGCGCGTGCACGCGTTTCTGAAGCAGCCCTAGAGGTCGATCGTGGATCAAATCGATCTACCATCAAACAGCGTATATTTTGTGCTGTTTTATGCATTTGTGACATGTTTTTTTTCCCCCTCAGTGCCAAACTTACATTATACAGTTATATTCTCCATCTGTAAATATTAGAAAGTCGTGCAAATGTATCCATTTTGCTGCTAATCTTCATATTAAACGAGCGCTGCTGCGCGCATGCGCCAAATAGGTCTGCAATAATTCTGACTAAAATATACATTTTGCTTGGAAAATTAATATGCGATATTTTATAACACGAGTATTATCTTCTAATTATAATAATTTATCTTTAGGAAGTTGGATAAGTTGCAGTGAACTTCTAGCTCATTACACTCATATATTTTATACTTCTAATAAAAAAAAAGAAATTGAACAGAAGTAGCCTAATTCAGGGAAGATTTTTTTTAAAGAAACTAAATAAAGACACAAAATATAGTTTTGGGTATAGGATCTATGCTACGTAATAAAGATGATGTATACTTATTTAGAATGCTTAGAATTACAGCTTTTAATGCAATAATTTTTTGAGAAAGCAAGAATCCCCAGTTTTAAATGAGTGGTTAGATTTAGTTTCTAAAGTACATTATGGAGAGGATAACATTAAATTAAGAACAAATGTATACATTTTGAAAAGATATGTGCAACTCTAAAATCATAGAATATTCCATAAAATAAAGGAATATATATTAGCCTACATTAACTACATTTTTATGTAACCTTCCCTTTTATTTCTAGTTATTTTATTTATTTACTTATTTAATATTGAATATTTGATATTTAAATAATATTACTTGAATAACTAATAGGAATAATGTGTCATTATAAGAGTTTGATATATGTGAATGTTATATTTTTTTTATGTATTTATTGTTTTATTTATATGTATGTGTTGGTGGGTATTATCACAAAAGAAAAAAAAGTAGAAGGAAAAATAAGGAATATTTATTGGGGGAAAATATGATGTCTTTAAAGGAACTGTCCAACTGTTTGTATAATTGTGTTAAATGTGTTTGAATTAAAAGACATAATAAAGTACATAATATATATATATATATTTGCTAAAATATTTTTTAGTTGGACATTATATGTCCCTTATTTAGAATTTTAAACCTACAAGTGTATTTGGGGTAAATCAAATGTAGGCTAATATACTGTCAATTACTAAGCTCAGATTAATCTTATCAGTTAAAATTTATACTGTACTTTTGTAATTATTTATTTTTTGATTTTGTGATTTTAACTTCTGCTTTAAAAATATATATATTTTTTAGATTGTGTTCTAATTTTCTTCTAATAATCATAAACATGTACTAAAACAAAAACCGGACAAACTGCCAAATAAGACCAGAGAGAAATGTATTCATAAATCTTTAAAACAATCCAATTAAATCTTGGGCACAAAACATTCAGCCAGTAAAAAAACAAAACCTGTAGTATGTATATTGTATTTATCTGATATATCTATATCTATAAATACAGTATATATATATATATATATATATATATATATATATATATATATATATATATATATATATATATATATATATATATATATATATATAAGAGACAGTGTAGAGAAAGAATTCTCTGATAACCGAGGCACTCCTTAATTAAAATGTCTTTATTACAAAAATGACATGTCCTAAACGGACAACTTTAAAACGCCTTATATGTGTCTATATTGTAGCCTTATTTAAGTTGATTTTCTGTATACTGTGTATTTATTTTTGGACTAATAGTGGTTAATAAAGTCCAATAATGGTATTAGAGAGTGTCAGGTAATATCATTGTGTTCTTGTCAGTCAGTGTTGAGGATCTGTGTAACAACTGAGGCTTAGCCTGACAGTTAGCCTGCCCTGGACCAGGCTAGTTTCCCAGCATAAGTTGCCAGGGTAACTGAGTTTGAACTTTTTTAAGTTTGATTTATGAAACCGAATCTACCAAAAATAAGCCTGACTAACCGAAATAAGCCTGGCTTATACTCTAATCTTGGTTTATGGAACAGCCCCCTGGTCCATCATTTGTTAGTGATGTGACGTTCGGCACCGAGGCTTCGAAGCTTGTATCAAAAAAACGAAACATCTCAGATGAACCACTGTACCGGAGCTTGATTCGTCTTGGCATAACCATGTGATCAGTGACTACGTTTACATGCAGCCAATTTTCGGGTTATGGTCGGGTTAAGGTCACTATTCGGGTTTCTGAAACATTAGGAATAACCCGTTTACATGCGTGCAGAGAGAGTTTCTCCTGTATACATGGAATTGCAATATCCCGATGTAAACGGCGACGCACGGTTAGCGTCTGGACGTACGGACAACCTTAAGACGCAATATGCGTCATTTCCGATTCTTCTTCCTGTATCCAAAGACAACAACAACAGCAGCATGCGGATAATGAATAGTTCGGGGCAGATAGCGATCGCCTTTGCGCTTTGATGCTGGTAACGTTAGGGTGACCAGACGTCCCGAAAAATTCGGGACAGTCCCGAAATCTGACCTGTTGTCCCGAATCCCGAATCCGACCCTAATTGTCCCGAAAATTATACTAAAGCAAAATCTTGAGTAGCCTAGTTATTGTCTGATAAAATATTAAAAACTGTCTGTGGAGGCTGAGTCGGCGCCTGCCGGCGGCTCATTTTCTGTTTCTTTTTTGAAGTTCTAGAAAGATGTAGGCGCGAATTTAGATACATTGATAAGCAAAATGTCATTCATTCGTTACGTTGACATGACTGGTGTACCGTGTACCGGAACAACAACACACTGTTTTTTAGTAGCAGCCTAAAGACTAATGACAGACTGTTGAACTTTGAAAAAAAAAAAGGTTTGAAATTCATTATATCTTTTATTATAGGCTTTGTAGCAGGGCTGCCAACTCTCACGCATTGACCGTGAGACTCACGCAATTGACCCTTTTCACACACTCTCACGCCACACATCCATTTTCTCACGCAGTGAAAAATCGCGGACAAAGAAGACACTTACACCGACAGACAAGACAGACAGGTTACTTTTGATATGGAACAAATCCACAGCTGTCCGATTCTGTCAATATTTTTACGAGATTCACACAATTAATAACGTTTTGGCTCTTTGAAATGTGACAGGTCGCTGTAGCGCGTCAGTTCAAACGGTACATGATACAGCAGCCTACAAACCCCCCCCCCCCCCGTCAACAAATCTCACTGTTGTGTTTTATAATGATCACACTGACACAGGGAGTAGCATCAACTTATCAACACTTTTACTTCCATATCCCTGTCTGTTTAGACCCAAGTAAGTGAACACCTCGATTCGTCAGACATAACCGAATGATTCAGCACAGTCAAACTCTATGCATCACTGAACACTAACTCAATGCATTTATAAACCCCACTTGAGAGAACACAACATTTCCCCCCCTCCTACAGGTTTTCAGACATGAAATGTTGACACAAAGTCCTGTAGGTGCCCCGGCCGAGAACGAGTGCGAACAGGCCGCGGTGAAAAACGAGGATGAGGCTGGGCAGCCTGTGATGGACAAGCACACATCTCAGCTGGGAGGTTGATAGGGATGCCTGGAGCCTGTGCAGGAGCTATCTGAGGTCTTGGCTGACACTCCGGGTTATCCTGCCAAGCTGAGGGTGTGGCTTGAGATGTGACATCTGTCGTATGTGCCGGGGCCCGTACTTTCCGGAGACGGCTTGCATGCCACCGCGTGCCATCACTGAGCAAGAAGGTGGCCGGGCCCAGCTGATGACTCACTTTGAGAGGGGAAGACCAGTACGAAGCGAGTTTGTGGTCTCTGTGGGGCCTGCGAACCCTGACCCAATCTGCGGCCTGTATGTCAGGGGCCTTTGCGTGTGCTGAGAGATCGAATTTCTGCTTCATCCGCCTCTGCTGGCGTTCAACTGAGGCCCTGACCTGTGGTAGTGGGCCCTGAGGCAGTGCTGGGCTGAGCCTGTCGAGGGGAAGGTGGAGCTCACGGCCAAGCATGAGGAAAGCTGGAGAGACCCCCGTTGTAGAGTGTTGGGTGGCCCTGTAGTGCAGCAGTGTGTGGCGGATGGCCTGTGAGAAGGTCCATCCCTGGAACAGGTGTGCTCTGAGGCTGTTTTTCAAGGACTGGTGAAAACGTTCAACACCACCGTTAGCTTGGGGATGATAGTATGACGTGCGGATGTGGCGAATACCCTTGCTTTTGAGGTATGTGGTGAACTCGGCCGAGATCAGTTGCGGCCCATTGTCCGTAGTGATAGTATTTGGGAGGCCCCAGCGGGAGAACAGAGAGTCAAGAAAGTTGATTACGACCAGAGAGGTCACAGAGCCGGTGGCAATGAGCTCGGGCCATTTCGAGTGCAGGTCATAGACAACCACTAGGAAGCGTTGGTGATGAGGAACTCCCTGTATCTCACCACATATGTCCAGCTGCAGGTGATCCCAAGGCTGTGATGGCCAAGCAAGAGGTTGTAAGGGTGGGGGAGCCTGGTGACCCATCTTTCCGCTCAAGAGGCAGGCGGCACAGTCTTTCACCAGGGCCTCAATGTCTTTATCTATCCCCGGCCACCAAACCCGGTCTCTGCAGCGCTGTTTCAGCTTCACAATACCAAGGTGGCCCTCGTGAGCCATTGCCAAGACCCGTGCGCGTAGGGTGCTGGGGATGACTGTGCAGAGGCCGCGTGCCACACAGGTGTCGTTCCAACAGGACAACTCCTGCTTTATTCTGGAAAATGCTGCAAGCTCCTCCGATATCTCATGAGGCCAGCCGTTCAGAATATAGACACGGAGTTGAGAAAGAATCGGGTCATGTTCAGATGCGTCCTTCAGTTCTTGTAACGATACGACGGCCCGGAGGGGTGTGTGTAACATCTGAACAATGTCTTGTTCCACCTGGTCCGTGTCGGTGGTTGTGTGTATGACAGGGTGGGATGGAGTAGCGCGGGACAGTAGATCAGCCACAACATTGTCTCTGCCTGGGGTGAACTTCAGGTCAAAGTTATACTGGCGAAGACGGTCGGACCAGCGGTGTAGCCGCAGTGGTCTGTGGCCTGTCCCAGATGTAGAAAGCAGTGCAGTCAGGGCCTGGTGATCAGTCCTCAGGGTGAAAGCGCGGCCATAGAGGTACAAGTGCCACCTCTCGCAGGCCCAGATGCAGGCTAATGCTTCACGTTCCCCCACCGAGTACCGCTGCTCCGTCTGATTGAGGGCCCGTGACGCAAAGGCAATTGGCTTCTCGACGCCCTGCTGAGTCTGTGACAGCACTGCTCCTATGGCTGTAGCCGACGCATCGCAGGTCACCAAGGTGGGGCTAGAGATATCGAAATGAGCCAACACTGGAGCTGTGGTGAGCTGCACCTTGAGCGCCTGCACCGCCTCAGAGCATGCCCGTGACCATATCCAAGGCTCATCCTTACGCAGCAGATGCCGTAGTGGGGCAGTGGTAGCAGAATAATGTGGGAGGAACTTTAGATAGTAACCCGTCATGCCCAAGAAGGAGGCAACCTGTGCAGCTGAGCTGGGTTCGGGAATTGCCAGTATGGCGTCTACGTTTGACTGAAGTGGTGTGACGCCATCCGCCGACAGTCGGAAACCCACATACTCAATGGACGGTGAGGAGAAAACACATTTTTCGGCATTGAGGGTTAGTTTGTGTTCCGCTAGGGCTGCAAAAACTCTGCTGAGGCGTTCATCATGACTCACTGGAGAAGGCCCATGGATAACCACATCATCCAGGTAAATAGCCACCCCCGGTATACCAGCCAATACCGACACCATGATTTTTTGAAAGCAACTGGGGGCGGAGCTAAGTCCAAACGGCATGCGTGTGTAACGAAACACACCTTCATGGGTCACAAAGGCTGTGAGGTTCCTGCTGCTGGGGTGGAGAGGCACTTGTAGGTAGCCCTGTCTGAGATCCAGTTTAGAGAACACGGTTGAGCCATGGAACTGAGCAGTGAGCTCTTCGGAGGTAGGCAGTGGAAACCTGTCCGGGATCACTGCCTTATTCACTGCTCGCAGGTCGACACACACCCGTAGGGCCCCTGATTTCTTCTGAGCCACCACCAGGTTTGAGACCCAGGGCGATGCATCCACTGGTTCGATAATGCCAGCGTCTAGCAGCAGCTTAAGTTCAACTGAGACACCATCACGGAAAGCCAGAGGAATGCGGCGAAGTGGTTGAATGACTGGTGTAACAGCAGGGTTCAGGAGAGGTTGGTGGGCAAAAGCAGTGAGGCACCCCAAGCCTTCAAACAGGGATGACCATTTTTGCTGCCAAGGCGTGGAGACTGTCAGGATCGCAGCTCCCTTTGTGTCCACCAGGGAGAATCCCAGAGCAGAGAACAAATCCAGACCCATCAGATTGGCCCCACGACGGGCAACATGGAAGGTAAAGCCGGGTACCAATTTGGTGCCATACCCAACAGTCGCTTGCAGGGAACCCACTAGGTCAATCTTTGAGTCGCCATAGCCACAGAGTGAAGCAGAGGGTGGCGACAGTGGCAGCGCTCTGAAAAAACAACTGTATGTGTGCATGTTCAAGAGAGACACACTGGCACCAGTGTCCAAAAGCAGTGGGATACACACATCATTTAGGCGCACTGAGCATGCTTTAAATGAGACTGGCCCAGAGTAGACATTGTGAATGATAGTAGGTGACTCAGCTGGAGCAGAACGGCAGACTGAAGCAAAATGGTTGCGTTTGCCACAGTTGCGACACGTTTGGCCACGGGCTGGGCAGTTCTGCGCTCTAGACGGATGAGATGAAGATCCACAGTTATCACAGGGCCGCGACGCTGGTGTTTGTGGGCGTGGCCGAGACCGCTGCGGGCGTCTCAGTAGCATAACTGCAGAGGAGTCTGCTGCAGCCAATGTGTCGTTCTGACTGGGCTGTAATATTGATGTGGGCATGGGGGAGGGGGCTGGGTAGTCCGTGATTGTTTGCTGTTTAGTCAACGCCGACGCACATGCAGCTGCACTCTCTATTTGTAATGCAATCGTGATCGCTCGGGACAGTGATAAATCATCCGGTTCTAATAGCAGAGTTTCACGTACTTTTGCGTTGTTGGTATGTTCAATTAACTGGTCGCGAATCATTTCGTCCTGCAATGCACCGAACTTGCATGTGCTGGCCAATCCACGCAAGTTGGCTACGTACTGTTGCACTGACTCACCGGGCAGCTGTTGTCTTTGGCGGAACAGAAAACGGCGCAAGAGCGCGCTCTGTGCGGGTGCGAAGTGTGCGGTCAGCAGGTCCACGGCTGTGTCATAATCGCTTGTGGCGCCTGACTCAAGCGTTCCCAGCACACGGTTACCCTCGGCTCCCAAGCAATGTAGTAACAGCGCCTTTTTGCGGGCTGTGCTCACATCAGTCAGCCCCACTGCCAAGATGAAAGTCTCGAAGGACTGCAACCATCGAGTCCAGGGAATCGGAGGCTCACCAGGTAGCGCGAGGAAAGGAGCAGGCGGTGGTAGTGCGATATCAGCCATCCTCGTCGCCAAATGTTGTGTTTTATAATGATCACACTGACACAGGGAGTAGCATCAACTTATCAACACTTTTACTTCCATATCCCTGTCTGTTTAGACCCAAGTAAGTGAACACCTCGATTCGTCAGACATAACCGAATGATTCAGCACAGTCAAACTCTATGCATCACTGAACACTAACTCAATGCATTTATAAACCCCACTTGAGAGAACACAACACTCACTCCCCCCATAAACAACAAACCCCCCCCCCCCCCCCCCGTCCCGAATTTCAGCCAATCTCATCTGGTCACCCTACGTTATACTGACCTCTAGTGATGTGACATTTGAACCGAGGCATCGGAGCTTGTGTCGAGAAAAAATGGGCGTGCCAGATGAAGCCGCGATTCGAGGCTTGTGTTGTTAACGTGAAAATCACGTGACTGATGACAAACGAGGCCTCGGTTTGTGTGGATACGTCATCGGTTCGGTCTGAGTGTCGCTTCCGATAAAGGGGTTCGAAACTCGCGCCACCTTGTGGGTGTTGCAGGAGTAGTAGAAGCATGAGTAGAAGCAGTTGTAGTGTCAGAGTCAGAGATCTCTCATTGTCATTATTGTGTCATATATGTGTTAGGGCTGTATATTATTACATTATATCAGGTTAGAATAGTTATTAATAACAATAATTGTTATTATATAGTAGCTATATTATAGTCTTGCTATATTAATTACATAAGATTATTTGGATTGCTTTGGATTTTTGGTAGCTTAGATTTTTTGATCTGGACTGGACTGCTTTTTAATTTGGATTGGCCTTTTGGATTTGTTTGCTTTTTATGACATCTTCATTTTTCATGGTAATGGAGCCAGCAAGAAAGAGGAGATCCTCCCTGTCTGGGCTCAACAGAAGCATCAGTATCTTCATTTATACCCGCTGGCACTGACATTTTATGTTCCCCTACATCCTCTGTTCCTTGTGAAAGGATATTTTTCCAAGGCTGGAGAGGTTTTGTCCAAAAAGAGGAATTGTCTAAACCCCAACACACTTAAAAAAATACATTTTCTCAATAAAAATCTAATTTAGTAATTAGTAACTAGTAATCCCTCCTTCATCCACCCCAAACTGCAGTGTTTACTTGAGTTTACTTTATTACACTCCCTCGAGTCCCTCCACCATAAGCACTGCACTCAACACAGTCACTTTTGTTGTTCATACTGTCACTATCCAATTTTTTTGAATAATTAATTAACTGTGTGTGTGACAGTTGTCTCTGTAAGTAAATGCAGACAGATAAAGATACACGTTTTATTTCATACTCAGGCAATGGACAAATGTCTGCACAGATCTCTTTATTATTGCAAATGAAAGGATACAGAGACATTAACAGTGAGAAGATAAATAAATAAAACAGAGCGGGAGGGGGGGGGGGTTCGGGTCATTGGTTCAGAATGAATTAATTTGGCTGCTATTTCTTTGCACAGTAGCTAGGTGTCACTAGTGAGCAATGCTCTAGTAACGTTACAAGCCTATCAGAAGCAGAGCAGGGCGGGTCCTGGCAACACTGTGTGTGTGATTGACATCCATACCATACGTCACGTTAGCGTCGTCGGTGAAAGTTACGAGGATGAACGACTTCAAGCCGAATCGCCGTAGGCTACGTCTCTCACCGCACCGACGCAGTTTGCGCTTCTAAATCGCAAAGTATATTAGGTTTTGTTTACTGTGTGTGATTTATTTAATGGAAAGCACATTCACTTCCAGTTGTCTTCCTGTTCGTTTTAAATAAATGTAGAGCAAGTAGCTAATCAGTGTCTGCTCGTTTATTCAAACTCTGCATATGTCATCTCCTTCATCGCTCTGATTGGTTTTAGGTCTATCCAATTGCGCCCAGAGGCATTTGAACGACGTCCGTTGGTGACGCCCCTTTGGAAATGATTTGTCTATGAAGCTTTGCCAGACCCTAACTCAGTTTCAACTGAGAAGGGTCTGGTTTTAACCAGGCTAGGGCCATCTGTGATCTTTGCCAAAGTATATTGTTTTAATATACTTTAAAACATATTGTTTTAATATACTTTAAAACAAACACCACCCATCGTCTAAATCCAATGTTTGTTTGACGTCAAGCTCCAACGTTGGGCAGTCATAGAATTTTGTTTGGAATAAACCAAACAAAAAGGTGAAATGCATGGCTGTACACTTATTACCAGCTTAACTTAAAACTAACCAGATTTACTTTATTTAATTTCCGGGTTAATGAAATCATATTTTGTATTTTAAAGTCACCATGGTGGTGGTTAGCGTTTGCTTTGGTTGTGCTCTTGACCTTTGACACTTTATTATTAAATGTTCTCTGGCTGCTTCAAGAGTGTGTTTATTAAGCACAATTGTTGAAGCTAAAAAAAAAACATGAGATCAGGTGGTGTTGGCTGTTTATTGATGATGATGATATCATCATGTATTTGCCTGAATCCCTGATCGTATTCAGTGTCTAAAGCTTTGATTAAATAGGACTTTTTTACTATTAGATGTAGTACTGTTTTATTCAAAATAGAAATTTGATTCTACAGCATTGTTGTTAATCAAATAATATACTTGTTTTTTGAATACTATTAAGTGCACAAAAACCTTTAATCTATGGTATTACTTGGATGCACACAGACATCAAGAAACAGCATATGAACCTCAACAATGGTGACAATCAAACAAAATATCCAGATAATCAGATCAACTCTGAGCATAAAACAAGCTACAAAAAAAATACAGCTGCATAATTTATTCATGCCACAATGCATGCTGGGAGATATGGGTGAGTTTTGATTGGTGGTACCCAGCATGCACTGCAGCATGAAGCATTTCATTTATTGTCACCATTGTTGAGAGTCATACACTGATTATTGATGTCTAAGTAGAGGAAAAAGTTTAATGCACTAAATGTTTGTAAAATCCTTTATATTATTTGATAAACGGCATTGCTCTCATGCTGTAAAATTAAATGGCTTCTGTAATAAAACAACATTAAAAACACAAATTCAACATAATCTAAACATTAGACCCTAAGATCAGGAATTCAGGCTTCATCATCAATAAACAGCCAACATCACCTGATCTCATGGCTTATTTGCCACAATAAATGTGCTTTATAAACACACAATTAAAGCAGCAGAGAAAATTTTATAATAAAAAGTCAAGGGGCAGGAGTCCAACTAAAGCAAACACTAACCACTATAATGGTGACTTTAAAATACAACTATTAATTTTATTAAACTGGAAATGAAATAAAGTATATCTGGTTAGTAATAAGTGAAGCTGGTAATGCTGTTTGAGTTGTTTAATCCTCCTCTGCTGAGATCTTCACAGATTTAATGTGCTGCCATGGATGTCACATTTTTTTGCGGTGCTTATTCCAACCAAAATTCAACATCTGTCTGACGTTGGAGCTTGACGTCAAACAAACGTTGGGTTTAGACGTCAACCTGATTTTAATTTTCAACCAAAATATGACGTCTGACTGACGTTGGATTAGTTGGAGGCCAACGTCTTCCTGACGTCACATTGACGTACTGTGCCTGGTGGGGAGACATCCCCTTGGAATTATAAGGTTCTATCTGCATTCTAAATGGTTTTGAGATATTGAGCTTTGAAGTTTTTGCATTCCATTCGACTGTCAATTCAATTCAATTCAAGTTTATTTGTATAGCGCTTTTCACAATACACATTGTCTCAAAGCAGCTTTACAGAAAGTGCATTTCAGAAATGTACAAAGAAAAATACAGTTAGTTAATCATGTATAAATTTAGGCATAACATATCGCCGGTGTTTAGTCGTCTCTTCACAGGCGTCGAGTCGTCTCTCCACAGGCGTTTAGTCGTCTCTCCACCGGTGTTTAGTCGTCTCTTCACAGGCGTTGAGTCGTCTCTCCACAGGCGTTAGTCGTCTCTCCACAGGTGTTGGGGCATCTGAAGTCTTCGTGAGAGGCTGGATACAAACTGGAGCTGACGAACGCTATTTACCTCGGGACTAGCGTCCCGAGATAACAGCAGAAAGACAGATGGGAAATAATTAGCATAGCTGATGTTCATAATATTAATGCATTCGAACTGATTCAGAAGTAGTATAAAAGGTAAGCATTAAGTGAATGCTTGGTTAAAGAGATGCGTCTTTAATCTAGTTTTAAACTGGGACAGCGAGTCTGAGTCTCGAACAATATCAGGAAGGCTATTCCAGAGTTTAGGAGATAAATGTGAGAACGCCCTCCCTCCTTTAGTAGACTTAGATATCCTAGGAACGACCAGAAGCCTCGAATTTTGTGATCTTAAAGAGCGCGATGGATTGTAGGGCGATAGAAGGTCTTTTAAATACACAGGAGCTAAACCATTTAGAGCTTTATAAGTCAGTAGTAATACTTTGTAATTGATACGGAACTTAATAGGTAACCAGTGTAGAGATGATAAAATTGGTGTTATATGATCATATTTTCTTGATCTAGTAAGAACTCTAGCGGCTGCATTTTGCACTAACTGTAGTTTGTTTATTGAGGGTGCAGGACAACCAGCTAATAAAGCATTACAGTAATCTAGTCTCGAGGTCATGAATGCATGAACTAACTTTTCTGCATCTGAAACAGATAGCATGTTACGTAGCTTAGCAATGTTTCTAAGGTGGAAAAAGGCTGTTCTTGTAACATATGAGATATGATTTTCGAAAGTCAAGTTGCGGTCTAGTATAACACCCAGGTCTTTTACTGTAGTGGATAAAGTAACAGGACATCCTTCTAAATTAAAGTTGTATTGTAAGGGATTTTGTGGGTAGTTTTTTGGACCAATAAGTAATACCTCCGTTTTATCTGAATTTAATAGCAGGAAATTACACGTCATCCAGCATTTTATATCTTTTAGACACTCTGTCAAGTTAGATAAGTTAGTGTTTTCATCTGGTCGTGATGAGATATATAATTGAGTGTCATCAGCATAACAGTGAAAACTAATTCCATGTTTTCTTATAATATTACCAAGTGGCATCATATATATTGAGAATAGCAGAGGGCCTAGGACAGATCCTTGCGGCACTCCATAGTCTACTGATGTTATCTTTGATTTTTCCCCATTTAAACAGACGAAATGGTAACGGTCTGATAAGTACGATCTAAACCAGCTTAATGCCTGTCCCTGAACACCAGTGTAGTTTTGTAGTCGATCTAAGAGTATTTTATGATCTATAGTGTCGAACGCAGCACTAAGATCAAGTAGAACTAGTATTGAGATACAGCCTTGGTCAGAGGCTAAGAGTAAATCATTTGTAATTTTAACTAGCGCAGTTTCTGTGCTATGATGCGGTCTGAATCCCGACTGAAATTTTTCGTAGATATCATTTTCTTGCAAGAAAGAGTACAATTGAGCGGACACAATTTTTTCTAGTATTTTAGACATAAATGGAAGATTTGAGATGGGTCTGTAATTTGCTAGGTTATTTGGATCTAATTGCGGTTTCTTAATGAGAGGTTTTATTACTGCCAGCTTGAATATTTTTGGAACGTGACCTAAAAATAAAGACGAGTTAATAATATTGAGAAGAGGCTCTTCCACTACAGGTAACACTTCTTTAAGTAGTTTAGTGGGTATTGGATCTAATAAACATGTTGTTGGTTTAGATGCAATGATTAGTTTATTTAGTTCTTCCTGTCCTATAGTTGTAAAGCGGTGTAGTTGTTCTAGGGGGGCCATAATTGAGGCCGAGTCATAAGACACCATAGAGGATTGTACATTTACAATTGTGTTTCGGATGCTTTCTATTTTCTCATTGAAGTAATTCATAAAATCATTACTACTATATTGTAACGGAATATTTTGCTCTGGAGATGTCTGATTATTTGTTAGTCTAGCCACGGTGTTAAATAAAAACCTTGGATTATTTTGGTTATTTTCAATTAGTTTGCGGATATGCTCAGCCCTGGCTGATTTTAGAGCCCTTTTATAACGTGACATACTGTCTTTCCACGCGATTCTGAAGACCTCTAAATTAGTTCGTTTCCATTTACGCTCTAAGTTACGAGTTTCTCTCTTGATAGCATGCGTAGCACTGTTGTACCATGGTGTTTTAGTTTTCTCTCTAACCTTTTTTAATCTAATTGGTGCAACAATATCTAGTGTACTAGAGAAAATGTTGCTCATACTGCTAGTCATTTCCTCTAGTTCATCTGTTTGTTTGGGTTTACTGAGCAGCTGAGATAGATCAGGTAAGCTATTTGAGAATCTATCTATAGTGGTTGGAAGGATTGTTCTGCCTGGTCGATAACGTGGTGCAACATGACAAATTTCAGCAGTGCGTATTATGCAAGTTACCATGTAATGATCAGTGAGATCGTCACTTTGCGGTATAATATCTATATCGGTTGGATCGGTTCCATATGAAATAATTAAATCTAGTGTATGATTTAGCCGATGAGTGGGACCACTGACGTTTTGCTTCACCCCAAAAGAGTTTAATAGATCTCTAAACGCAGCCCCTAACGCATCATTTGTATTATCTACGTGTATGTTAAAGTCGCCAATAATTATTGCTTTATCGACATTGACCAATAGGTCTGAGAGAAAGTCTGCAAAATCTTTTAGGAAATCAGTATATGGCCCTGGAGGTCTATATACGGTAGCCAATGCTAGAGATAATAAGGATTTCTTTCTTACATCTAAGAGCGTAACATTTAGCACAAGTACTTCAAACGAATTAAACCTATGACAAGTTTTCTGAGTAACATTCATCGACTGTGTAGAAAGAACCTTTTTATTTTCAAAATAAAAAGTTCCAAAATGTACACAACTTATAAAATAACATCACATAATGTAAAGAAGTGGTCACAGAATAAGAATATGTGAATAACTAAATTTTTACAAAAATGTCAGATAGAACCTTATAATTCCATGGGGACGCGTTGTCAGAGAGTGGCAACCTCTTGAACCACCACCACGTTCGCTGGAAAACTTCTGCAGTCTCTAATTCGCCAAAATACTCTGTTCGACTTTTCTGAGATCATCTACTCTTCCCTGTGACCTACTTTCTGTAAGACCTGAATTTTTGACATTGAATTTTTGACATTGAATTTTAGAAAACTGAATTTGAAGTTCCGAATTTCTTCAACTTGAAAACTTGAATCCGTATTTTTTTTAACTGAATATTTGCAGTATTTGAATTCAGAACACAAAAACTAGCTGTTTGAAAATACATGTCTATAAAATTCAGCCATAAAAACCTTTCAGTTTGTTAAATATCAAATGTTCAATATTCGTTCCAAAAAAATTCAAATTCGGAACTATTTAAAATTCAGTTTTGTTAGATTACACTCGCAAATAATTAAAATTTACACAATTCAAATTCAAATCATTTTGTCAGATTATTAGCTCCATTGTAGATTAAACTTTTTATCGTTTGATCAACTCATTTTACTACAATACATCATATTTTCGTTGAAAAGTGCATGATCTAATCCCTTTGCTGCCATCTTGTTACACCTAACTAGGTTAGGAGACCTCTCCAGCTCTCTTAAATAATTTAGGAGCTGAGACCAAGTCTTAACACTTAGGAACCTTTATGAATCACACTTACTCTTAAGTTTAGGAATGAGAGTAAAATTATGTAATTCTTAGAATTTTGACAGACATGAGACTAAAATTTTACTCTGAGTGGCTTTATACATACGGGCCCAGGTTTTTTTTGGTCAGTGGCGGAATTGTTTTCTGGAACTGCAAAATAGCACTAGGGAATGTTTGCGCCGAAACACGCCTCATTTTTGCGCCGACCCGACCAGGGAGCGCAAGTTCATTTACCGACGTGCGTCTGTGGAGGGAAAAGCCCGCTTTGCGCGCGTGCAAAATAGGAATGATACATGCGTCAGTGTACAAAGTCAATTGCGCTGGGTGCAAGATAGGGCCCTTTGTGTTTTTTTTTGTCACAAATATCAATTATTTGAAAATATAAACCAACAATTTCCTTAAACACTTTCTTGTGAGGAAAACAAAGGAATTATTTGACATGCTTTTAAACATGCTTTTTAAATGGCACATGAGTTTCGAAAACAGGACTAAGAAAACATGCGTGGATCTTCTGCTTGCAAAAAAAAAAAATTTAAATAATGTTGCCTGAGATTGACCAATACACATTTTTAATAGTTAAATATGTATTATTAGAAAAGTGTTAAAAAAGATACAAAATAAAGTTTAATTTTGAAGAGTTACAACAAGCAAATATTACCCATTCGGTGGAATGGGCCGAATGGCCCATTTGCGTTCATTTTTTTATTTTTTTTTATTTTTACAGTCTATAGTTTTAACGCAGTTAAAGTTACACGATTCACAGATAATGGGCTCTATTTTATCGATCTGAAACGCAAGTATCAAACGCGAAACGCAAGTAACTTTGTGGGCGGATCCCGGACACAAATCTAAAATCATAGACATCATATAGATAGACGCCCTATCGACCGCTACTGCCTATTGGTGCGGACGACCCGTGGGGCCGCCATCTTAAACCGGTCTAAACATAAATGAGAAATAAAAGAGGACCAAGTACAGAACCTTGAGGAACACCATGAGAAATAGTGACGGTACGGGATCGATTCTCACCTATCTTAAAAAATTGCTGTCTATCCGATAGATATGAAGTTAACCACTGAAGAGCCGCACCAGTGATACCTATTGCAGAGAGTCAAGAAAGAAGTATAGGGTGGCATACAGTGTCAAATGCTGCACTGAGATCAACAAGAACCAGGATACTATGGGCACCAGAATCAGAAGCCAGGAGGAGATCATTTAGCACTTTCAAGAGTGCCGTTTCTGTGCTATGATATGGACAAAAACCAGATTGAAGTGGTTCAAAAGATTGTGTTTCTCTGCAGTTGTGCCACAACTACCTTCTCAAGTAGCTTGCCAACGAAAGGGAGGTTCGATATTGGTCTATAATTGTTCTGAATGGCATTGTCGAGGCCGGATTTCTTTAGAATTGGAGTGATGGCCGCTACTTTCAGATCATGCGGAACATAGCAGTGGCAAGAGATCTGTTTATAATATGAGTAACAGGTTGAATAAGTGACGGCAAAAGAATTTTTAGAAGGTATGTTGGAATAGGATCAAGTGTACAGAAGGAAGAATTTGATTTGATGATCAGTTTTTCAACCACAGATGTATTTGTGAGTAGAAAGGTGTCTAGCAGACAGCCTATCAAAGATGGGGTTGAATAGGAGGTTGCAGTTGGAGAAAAAGATTGATAAATGTTATACATTTTTTGTAAGAAAAAGGACTGAAAACTTTCACAGAGATCAACAGAGCCAGTAGCTACAGAGGATGGTTTGACCAGTTTGTTTATCTCTGAGAAAAGAGTTTTAGGTTTGCACTTGGCTTTGTTGATAACAGTAGAAAGATAGTCAGAGCGTGCAATGTTAAGTGATTCTTTATAATTGACTACTGAATCTGAAAAGGCCATGGCATGGACCAGAAGGGAGGATTTTTTGTAAAGTCTTTCAAGACGCCTACATTTAGTTTTCATAAGTCTAAGCTTAGGGGTAAACCAAGGAGAGGAATGGGTAGATGGGACCGTTCTCATTATTAATGGAGCAAGTTCATTCAAAACATTACAAATAGATTCATCATAGGTTGAAACTATCTCATCAGGACTCAGGAGATTGAGTGAGGAAGGAAGTGCAGAAACTGCAGAGAAATTGTCAACAGTTACAGATCTCAGGTTACGGTAAATATGCCAGTTTATGCCAGTGGGGAAGTGAGAAGTCGAAGGCAATTAGTTTATGATCAGAGATGCCCAAGTCATGACCCTGAGCATGCACAATTTCAATACCAACAGTACAAAGCAAATCAAGAGTATGACAGTGAGAATGTGTAGGGAAATCAATGCTGAGATACTTCAAAATAGTCTAGAACAGACATAAAATCTTTTGCAGCAGTACAATTAGAATCAACATTTATATTAAAGTCACCCAGCATCATAATTCTATCATGCCGGGCACAGGCGAGAGTGAGAAGTTTAGTCAGGTCAGAGTAAAAGTTTGTATTATATCTAGGTTTTTTTTTATATATATCAGTTATAGCGAAAGCATCTAGTGCACAAATAGGTTTTCTTTTATCTCTATTTCTCCTTCCCTTATTTCCCTTTCCTTTCTTTCACCATTCTTCTGTTTTCCCTGTACTTTCTTTTCTCTTTCTATTTTTCTCTTATAATAATAAGGGAAATAAATTGACTTTTTGATTGAGAAAGTTGTGGATTTCTTAAAAGATGAGGAATGACAAAGCAGGAGTGACTTGATAAAACTACATTTGTTTGGGTTTAGAGCACAAGGAAAAAAAGTCAAAGCTGCAGTCAAAGAATATATTCACCTGAACTAATATGAAAATAATAATAAAGAAGAACAGTGCAAAATAAATAAGGAAATAAAAAATAAAATTGTATATCAAGATAAACACAAATAGAAGTGGAAAAATAGGAGCGAGATAAAAGCAGTGGAAAAATATGTTAAGGAACGATGGAAGGGAAAATGTATAATGGCAGACAAATAATATGCATCATTTTTGCATGTTTATGAGAAGCACATAATATCTTGCTTGTTGATTGAAAGGGAAGTATTTTCATGACAATTTGCATGTCAGACTGGGCAAGTGATACATTTTTTAATCAGATATCATCATTGTTTTCTCAGCATTATGGATTTGAGGAAGGATGTTCCAGTGACTCAACTTGCTTTATTATAATTTTAATCATATTATTATAACTTTTTCTGTGTGTAACTTTTTTTAATTGATGCACAAGGAATAATGGGCATGTCAAACTGGGCAAGTGATACCTATTTATCAGATAACTACTGTAGATCTTGCAGTAGATGAAACTAACTAAAGAAAAGTTGAAATACCAAAGAATTGAACATGAATTCGGAATTGTAATACAATAAAGTATACTGTCAATTACAGTAAATAAACTAATAAATTCAGCATCCTTGGCCAAATTGCATTGCATTGGTAATGACCACATTTGCTACACAATAACAGTGTCTTCTGACAAAATACTTTCTCTAGATATATTAAATATAATGTAATGAAACAACAGCTACACCATCAGTTCTCAACAGACAAGCCAGACCCTGCTTTTATTTCCTGATTGAATGTCATTTGGAAGTAAAATGAATGTTGACTTTAAAGAAGATAGTCATTTGCATAAGATCATTAAAGAGCTTTATAGCAACTCAACTTGCTTTATTATAATTTTAATCATATTATTATAATATTTTATATTAAAAATGGCTATGAAAACACATTAAAGTATAAAGGATTTTCTTGTGGATTTCTTAATAGATTTGTAATTACAAAGAAGCAGCAGCAAAAAAAAAAAAAAAAAATTTGTTTAAGTTGTTTTACAGTTGTTGTTTTTTTTACAATCACTGGGAAACATTTCTCAATAATACAGTTTTTCTCAATTGCTAACACACTATAACTGGTTCAGTTGGCCTAATTTCCCAAACCATTCAATCAGTTCTAGAAACAAAGACATGTTTCTCAAAACGTTTAACATATTTCACCTGTTTTCAAATTTTCAGTGTTTCCTGCAAAACTCTACACAAAAATGTCCACATTTTGCACAAGTTTAATGGTGTGGTCATTCAGAGAACACAAGTACACAATATAATTACCTCAAGTGTCACGCTGTGAACTCAAATAGCACACATTTATCCATTTGTAAATGATTAAATTCATGTGTATAATGATTCAATGGCCCATTCAATAAAGAAACAAGATACATTATTTTATTCTACTCCTGATCAAAGATGGATCTGCAAATCTCAGTTTTTCTTCTGTACATTCTCTTTACTGCAGGTACAAAGACAAATAGTGTTTGTGATGTTACTGAGTACAAATACAGATCATTGATGTCTCTTTCTTTTTTTATTACTAAAGGACACTCTCTCAGCTGTTATGAGTGCAACAGTCTGATGGGTTCTTGTGCGGATCAGAAGTTAAAAACATGTCCCAGTGGATCTTCCAAGTGCATGAGTTTACGTAACAGCAGCAACATAAGGTAGGAAGACCAGAATGACAGATCGAGTAAATGTAACTTCTCATATAACTGTGACTCGTTTTCTTGGCAGAATTTACTAAATCAATCACAGAATATTCTATTTATTTCTGCTGTTTAATTTATTTTCTATCCGACTGCTTTGCTTACAATGGCAATTGTATTACAGTTTTTCTAAATTGTTTACACACAAATTCTGGTACTTGAGACACAATGACCACAACATGTAACTCATTCACCAACCCCCTGAACCAATTCTGCTAAACTGCAAGCACAATTCCTGCTTTACACTCAAATTGCAGTTCTAAAACACACGTTTTTCAAAACACTACACACAATTCTCTGCTTTTGGCACAATTTTCATGCACAAAATCTCTTGTTTTCACAAGGAACACACTGCCATTCAGATCTGCACACTGACTCGTCACATGGGCAAACACACGTCACACAGTTTTACAATTAGCAATCAGAGCTTTAGCATAAAAGACCGAAGCAGAAGAGAAGATGAAGCATAGTTATTTTATTATTATTATTTTTTTTACTGTAACTGCATACAGTACATTTTTCTGTTGTTTTGTATGTAGACCACTGTATGTGCAACTTTGTGCTGGTTGCTGTACGAAATGTGCAATCTATCTCCCATTGTTTTTGTGGGAAAAATTACGTAAATATATTTGTTGCCGTGTATTTGTGTGTTCTGTGTATAAAAACAATATTCTCAAATATTTTACAACACACTTATGTATGTACTGTCTGTAGTAAGTGTAACACTGAACAGAAAAGGCCCGAGTCATTATGATGAATGGAGAAGAAGTGTTTTACATTGAGCACATCAGTGTTCAACTGCTTCTTATAAATGTCTATTCATATGATGGTTTGTGTGTGTCATTTGAAAACAAAATACCATTTTGAGAAGAAATAACATTGTTTTGAATGTAAAGTTTCATTTTGCAGGAGAATTTAGGGGTTTTGCCCATTGTGTGTGTGTTTTTTGATTTGTGTGTAGAGTTCTGAGAATATGATTCATTCTTTGAGAAAATGTGTGTAAACAATCGAGAAAAACTGTATTAAAAACATTTGAAATAAGAAAACTGGTAAATTTTTGACATTTATAATTTTTCCATCAAAATATGGTCTTTTCTGTATCATTCATATTTTAGGTCAAATTAGTGTAAAAGTGAAGGCTAAAGATTGTGCTGTTAAGTGGTTTCATGAACTTCGGCATTTCAAAAGTCTCTTCTTCCTGCTGTAACACAGACCAGTGTAACGTCCAAGATGCTCCAGGTATTGTGCTTTAATGATCTTATGCAAATGACTATCTTCTTTAAAGTCAACATTCATTTTACTTCCAAATGACATTCAATCAGGAAATAAAAGCAGGGTCTGGCTTGTCTGTTGAGAACTGATGGTGTAGCTGTTGTTTCATTACATTATATTTAATATATCTAGAGAAAGTATTTTGTCAGAAGACACTGTTATAGTGTAGCAAATGTGGTCATTACCAATGCAATGCAATTTGGCCAAGGATGCTGAATGACTGTATTAGTTTATTTACTGTAATTGACAGTATACTTTATTGTATTACAATTCCGAATTCATGTTCAATTCTTTGGTATTTCAACTTTTCTTTAGTTAGTTTCATCTACTGCAAGATCTACAGTAGTTATCTGATAAATAGGTATCACTTGCCCAGTTTGACATGCCCATTATTCCTTGTGCATCAATTAAAAAAAGTTACACACAGGTCCATATTGGACAAACATGTCAGTCTAAAAAAACTGTCATAAAAATGTGAAGCTTGGGTGCACAGACTAGTTTGGTTTCATTTTAAAGAAAACCCTTGGCAGATTATTGCTGAAGTAAAAATATTGTAAAAAGTAAAACCAAATATAAACAGCTATATAGGTTTAAATTTGTGAAAATGATTTATGAACATTATTTTTTTATAAAATAAATATTTCATGAAACATGTTGAACTCTAAAACTGATAGAAATTCAAAGCCATAAATCTAAACAAGTTGTGTTCCAAATTTGAAGTTGATCTTTGAGGTAAATCTCCAAAAATTAGTTTTCAGTAAGATTTTGTTTGGGTGCAGTAACAGATTTTCACTGGGACATTGGATTTTAGATTTGCAGTTGTGTTTTTCTCTCTCAGATATTACAAGCACACACACACACACACACACACACACACACACACACACACACACACACACACACACACACACACACACACACACACACACACACACACACACACACACACACACACACACACACACACACACACACACACACACACACACACACACACACACACACACACACACACACCACACACACACTCACACTCAGACATCCATACCAACACAATCACCGTTGCATAATTTATCCATTTGGCTCTATAATATGCCAAAGCAGAAAACGGGAATAAAGTGAGTTTACTTTATAGACCAAACCTGAAAAAATGGCACCATCTGGTAAAATTGTTTACAATTTTTCATTCTGAAGCCTTGCCAACAGAATGAAAGCCAAATTGCATCATTTTAGTTACAGTTTTTTCTGATTGCTTAAGCACATTTTTTGTAACTATTTGCTATTTTTGCTAAACTCTACACACAAATAAGAAAATCTTTCCCCCAATTATCAAAACATTGTAGTTCTCTTGCAAAAGCGAACACAGCTAGATTAACTCTTCACATCCTTGTAAAAATGGTGTTTTCGTATCAAACAGTAAACACAAGCCATCATCTACTAAGCACAATGTGCCAACTACACACTGATGATATGAATACAAAACACATCTAGCTTTTGCTTTCTTCGTGTACAGATGTCAAATTTGAGGTCATAATTTTGTCATAGTGTCATGTAAACATATGTCACGGGGTGACAAATTTCATTCATTTCTCTGGACGGAACTAATGTTCTCTGGGTTTTGCCTCCCGCCGGACCCATAACAAAGGGACACCGGGCTAGTTCCGGGATAGCGCGAGCATTCTCCGACACTGGGGTGATTAGCCAAAGATCGCTAACAGCTGGAGATGGGAGAAGCAAGCCTTGCGATTGGGACACGGGAAGATAAAAAGAGAAAGCATGGATCAAACAGGGTGCGTTGGTTTCCTTGGGATCGGTGTTTGTTGGAGGAAGAGTGAGTTGTGGTGAAGATGTGGGGCTGCTAAACGGGCATGGCGTGGTGAATGGAGAGACACACAGGCGAATTCAATGGGAAGGAGGTAGCCACGGGACGGAGGAACGTTTGTGAGAGATAGTGAGTAACCTAATTGAATTTTCATCTCCCTCTCTTGCGACAGTGGGACTGTTGATGTAGAAGCCGGGCCAGGAGATGGGTAACGGCCTTATACCTGTGTAATTTTCCACTGAGTGCCGTTTGTTGAGATGAAGTGATGTGATGCACTGTCTGCTGTTTGAAGTGAGCACCTAAACCCGCTGGATGTCCATGTCTTGCCCTAGTTTTCTATCTCCTCCCGACTGTACAAAGAGAGGCTAACATTGTTGTGTCCCACAGATCTTCGAGTGTGTTTATTCTGACAGCCACTGGGAAGAGAAATACGTATTTGCATGCTTGCCTGTCTGCTTCACAGTAAAAACCTCCTCGGCTGTAAACTCTGTGTCTGTGACTCCACCAGAGAAGAGGCGTACGTACCCGCATACTCACCAGTCTGCTTGTGGTGAAGTTTTCAACCTCAAACCTCCAGCCGTAAGCCCCTTTGTTTGCCACTTTGAAGAGAGTTACGTATGTGCATGCTTGCCTGTCTGCTTTGCAGTGAAACCTCCTCTGCTGTAAGCTCCGTGTCTGTGACTTCACCAGAGAAGAGGCGTACGTATCCGCATACTCACCTGTCTGCTTTGCAGTGAAACTTCCTCTGCTGTAAACTCTGTGTCTGTGACTCCACCAGAGAAGAGGCGTACGTACCCGCATACTCACCAGTCTGCTTGTGGTGAAGTTTTCAACCTCAAACCTCCAGCCGTAAGCCCTTTGTTTGCCACTTTGAAGAGAGTTACGTATGTGCATGCTTGCCTGTCTGCTTCACAGTAAAAACCTCCCCCGCTGTAAACTCTGTGTCTGTGACTCCACCAGAGAAGAGGCGTACGTACCCGCATACTCACCAGTCTACTTGTGGTGAAGTTTTCAACCTCAAACCTCCAGCCGTAAGCCCCTTTGTTTGCCACTTTGAAGAGAGTTACGTATGTGCATGCTTGCCTGTCTGCTTTGCAGTGAAACCTCCTCTGCTGTAAGCTCCGTGTCTGTGACTTCACCAGAGAAGAGGCGTACGTACCCGCATACTCACCTGTCTGCTTTGCAGTGAAACTTCCTCTGCTGTAAACTCTGTGTCTGTGGCTCCACCAGAGAAGAGGCGTACGTACCCGCATACTCACCAGTCTGCTTGTGGTGAAGTTTTCAACCTCAAACCTCCAGCCGTAAGCCCCTTTGTTTGCCACTTTGAAGAGAGTTACGTATGTGCATGCTTGCCTGTCTGCTTTGCAGTAAAACCTCCTCTGCTGTAAACTCCGTGTCTGTGACTTCACCAGAGAAGAGGCGTACGTACCCGCATACTCACCTGTCTGCTTTGCAGTGAAACTTCCTCTGCTGTAAACTCTGTGTCTGTGACTCCACCAGAGAAGAGGCGTACGTACCCGCATACTCACCAGTCTGCTTGTGGTGAAGTTTCAACCTCAAACCTCCAGCCGTAAGCCCCTTTGTTTGCCACTTTGAAGAGGTGTACGTACCCGCATACTCACCTGTCTGCTTTGCAGTGAAACCTTCTCTGCTGTAAACTCTGTGTCTGTGACTCCACCAGAGAAGAGGCGTACGTACCCGCATACTCACCAGTCTGCTTGTGGTGAAGTTCCCAGCCTCAAACCTCCAGTCCGAGGTTCGACCAGGTTCCCGACCACCAGCTTGCACTCCTAGACGATTCTTTTAACTTTTAATAAAAACTTGATTTTAATTGACCCCCATTTGTCTGTCCTCCTTGCTCTGTCCTCCGTCCGACTCCCCAAGGGTGGTCCGGGTCTCAGGGGCGGGTGTAGGTCAGGTTGGCCCGCCCCGACCTGTGACATAAACTTGGCGTAGTCGGCAGGGTTCCACCTCGGGTTGAGTAGACGGGGGCGGAGTAATGGCAGACGAAGAGGTACCAGTGGGTCATCCCAATGTCATGCCCATCTTCATGGGAGCCCCGTGGGCTCAAAAGTATGGGGGACCAGGGTCTGAACTTAGTCTATCGGCATGGAAGACTCAAGTGGAGTACTTGGCGGGCCTTCAAGGGTTAAACGCTGCACAACGGACCCAGTTTATTCTAAATTCGCTGGACGGCGAAGCACGGAGAGAGGTACAAGCGGCGCCAGAAGCAACTCGAGCCACAGCCCAGGCTATCCTTGACTTCCTAACGGGTCTGTACGGTGACTCCACTCCTGCGGCTGTTCTTCGGACGCAATTCTTCAATTGTAGACAGGGAACTCGACAAACTATACGTGCTTTTGCCCTGCAATTGCGAGAACACTTGTCCCGGCTGGAGAGGAGGCAGGACCATGGGCTTGGAGAAGGGGAGGCTCTCTTAAAGGACCAGTTTCTTCTGGGGTTGCGGGATGGACCAATACGTCAGAGCCTTCGGATACAACTTCGCCGCAATTCAGCTCTGACGTTTGATGAGCTACGTCAGGAAGCTCTGGCCCTTGAACAGGATTATGCTGACTCCTCGGACCCCTCCCACTGTAGGGCCACCAGTGCTGCCAGTTGTCCTCCACCTCCTGCCCCACCCGACTGGAAACAGGCCCTAAGAGAAGAATTGAGGAGAGACGTCCGTGAACAGATGGCAGAACTGTCTAAAACCTTCTTAGAGGAATTACGCCGAGAACATTTCCGACCCTTGCCACCTACACGAGAACGAGCCTCCTCCGAAGGTAGTCGACTCCCAGAGCAACGTCCGCCCCGGTCCTCCGCCCCCCGGTTTCAGTGGGACGAACAAGGTCGTCCCATTTGCATTGGCTGTGGCGAACCAGGTCATTACGTCCGGCAATGCAGGGCACGCCGGGGATCGCAGGGGGGTTTTTAGAGTCTCCGGCCACTGTGGGTCAAGTGGCCGGGACCCCCCTAATTGACCCCTCTCCATTGGCAGCCAGGAATTGTCTAGTCGGGCGTTGCCCTCTTGTGGTGGCTCAAGTCAATGGGACCGAAATCCAATGCCTCCTGGATACCGGGTCCCAGGTCACCTTGTTCTCCGAAAGCCTGTCTCGGGAGTTATTCGGGGTCCAGGGACATTCGGCCACAGATGTCCCCTGGTTAACCCTGCGTGGGGCAAATGGCCTGGAGATTCCGTATGTGGGCTATCTGGTCACGGACCTGGAGGTTCAGGGGACCCTTGTGCCTCAGAAGGGGGTTGTGATTGTGCAGGATACATGTCTGGGAGCTCACCGTGCCCTACTGGGAATGAACGTCATCATGGAATGCTGGTAGGAGTTGTTTAAAGCGAGACCCATGCCGTCGGCCTCGAGAGGGGAAAAACAGGAATGGGATCGGATCAGGGCCGATTGTCGCCGAGTCCGCATGGCCGATGCCCAGCGGGATCGAGAGAGCGTGGGAAGAGTGGGGTGTCGCCACGCACTGTCGGTCCCGGCTCAGAGCGAGGCCATAATCTGGGCCCGTATCCCTGGTCAGCTTCATGGGTCCTCGGAGTGGGTCCTGGTGGAGCCTCATTCGGACTGCCAGACCGTGGAGGTGGCCTGGGGATTGGCGTCTGTTCACCGGGGTCGGGTTGCCGTAAGACTAAGAAACACCAATCCCTATGCTGTGGCCCTTCATCGCCACCAACGTCTAGCGCGAGTCACCCCGGTGAGCCCCGAGCAGGTCCATGAGGAAGGAGAGTTTCAGTTCTGTCAGGTGGGCCCGACGGTGGTGGAGGTGGCCTTGACGCAGGCTGAGACTCCTGCAGGCGGACGGGAAGAAACACTTCCGGCCCACCTGGCGGGAGAGTCCTTACGAGGCGACGGGCTGGAAGAAGGGCAGGCAAAGCAACTCCGGGACTTCCTGGTGAGATGGAAGCATCTTTTCTCTGCACATGATGAGGACTATGGGCGGACAGACATTGTCAAGCACCGGATTCCCACTGGGGATGCGCCTCCGAGCCGGGAACGCTACCGCCCCGTACCTCCGACTCTGTATGCTGAGGTTCGTACCCTCCTTCGAGGGATGCTGGAAAAGGGAGTTATTCGGGAGAGCAGCAGCCCATGGGCAGCACCGATAGTCCTCGTTCGCAAGAAGACTGGGGTGTGGCGATTCTGCGTCGATTATCGGAGGCTGAACCAAGTTACCAAATGAGACGCCTTCCCTCTGCCGCGGGTCGAGGACTCCTTGACTAGTCTTACTCGGGCCGCCTGGTATTCCACCCTAGATCTGGCTAGTGGTTACTGGCAAGTCCAAGTGGAGGAAGGAGACCGGGAGAAGACCGCCTTTACCACCCCTTTTGGCCTCTTTGAGTGGGAACGTATGCCGTTTGGGTTGTGTAACGCTCCCGCGACCTTCCAACGTCTCATGCAGCGCTGCTTGGGAGCCCAGCTTATGGACACCACGCTTGTCTATTTAGACGACGTTATCGTATACTCTCCCGACTTCGAGTCTCACCTTCAACACCTTGAGCAAGTCTTCCGATCCCTAGAACGTTATGGACTAAAGCTACAGCCAGATAAGTGCCAGTTGCTCAAGAAGGAGGTAAAATTCCTGGGCCATCGAGTCAGTGCGGCGGGGATTGCAGTGGATCCCGAAAAGGTGTCTGCCGTCCAGGAGTGGGCCACGCCAAGAACGGTGAGGCAAGTGAGATCATTCCTGGGATTCGTGGGATACTACCGGCGGTTCATTAAGGACTTCGCCAAGATCGCTAAACCCTTGAACCAGCTGCTTGGAGGCTCGGGACGGACCCGGGGCAGGGGGTCCCCTGCCATCTCGTGGAATCCCGCCTGTGAGCTGGCCTTCCAGCAATTAAAACAAGAGCTGCTCCAAGCCCCGATCTTGGCTTACGCCGACTTTTCTCAGCCCTTTACGCTCTATACGGATGCTAGCAATCTGGGATTGGGGGCCGTACTAGCCCAGAGTCAACAGGGAGAAGAGAGGGTTATCGCCTATGCGAGCAGGAGTCTGCACCCAGCTGAACGTAACGATGCTAACTATAGCTCCTTCAAGCTGGAGCTCCTCGCCATGAAGTGGGCCGTTAGCGAGAAGTTCAAGGATTATCTGTGGGGAGCGAAGGTAGTTGTAGTTACGGATAACAACCCGCTGGTCCATCTCCAAACTGCAAAATTGGGGGCGGTCGAGCAGCGATGGGTGGCGCAGCTGGCCAACTACGATTACCATCTGCAGTATCGGCCAGGGAAGGAGCACACCAATGCCGACGTCCTGTCTCGGCTCCCTGAGGGTAGACCCCTCTGTTTGCCACCCAATGTAGTATCGGAGGAGGAACTTATGGTGGGGATCATAGAGGCCCCTGGGATTCGAGGGGAAGTAGTTCCCTCGAGTTGGGGTTGGGACCCCCTACGGTGGAGGGACCGGCAGGCGGGGGACCCAGCTCTGGCCCAGATGCAAGATTGGCTGCAGCGAGGGACTTGGCCAGAGAGGGTTAGAACAACGTAAACAACCTTGGGGGATGCAGCAACTCCTGCGACAGGAGAAGAGACTCTTCCTCAAAGAGGAGGTCGTCTGTCGAACGTTACTCGACCCAGCCCTGGGAGAAGAGGTCTGTCAAATAGTTGTGCCTAGAGATCAATCCCAAGCTCTCCTCCGAGCATATCACAACCACATGGGACATCAAGGGCAGGAGAGAACGATCTCATTGGTACGGAGACACTTTTACTGGCCAGGGATGGAGAAGGCAGTTAAGGTGTTCGTCTCGCAGTGCCCACGTTGCATTCTCTTTAAGTCCCGGAGAGAGGTTCGAGCCCCACTGGCCCCCATTCAAGCCAAAGCCCCATTACATATGGTGGCGATGGACTACCTGACGTTGGGTCGACCTACTGACCTCATTCAGAATATCCTCGTGGTAACGGATCTTTTCACAAAGTTTGCGTGGGCTATCCCCACTAGAGACCAGACCGCAGTCACCACTGCCAACGCCCTCTGGAAGTATGTGTTCCAGCCCTTTGGATGTCCGGAGGTCCTTCACTTAGACCAGGGTCCGAACTTTGAGTCCCGGGTCATCAGGGAGCTGTGCCAACTGTACGGGTGTAAGAAGACCCACACCACGCCGTATCACCCCCAAGGGAACGGAGGGTGCGAACGATTCAATCAGACCCTGTTGGGCCTATTAGGGACGTTGGAGGTAGAGCAACAGGGGAATTGGGTGGTAAATCTCCCGGCCGTAGTTCAAGCTTATAATAACAGCGTGCATAGCACTACTGGATATGCACCAACATATCTGATGTTCGGACGGCACGTACGGTTGCCCACGGACTTGCTGTTGGGATCCAGCCCGGCCGAGGAGGGAACCAGCCTAACAGAATGGGTGAGCAACCATCACCAGCGCCTCCACTTTGCTTATGAACAGGTCTCTGCTCGAATCGAACGAGCTGCTCAGAAGAACAAAAGATTATATGATCGAACGGCTCGTGAAGCTCCCCTGCTGCCGGGAGACAGGGTTCTGGTCAAAGACAGTCGGCGCCAGGGGAAAGGGAAGTTGAGTGACCGTTGGGAGTCTCGGCCTTATGTAGTCCAACGACAACCCCGCCCTGACCAGCCCGTGTATGTCCTTCGCCCCGAAGGGGACTCCGGCCCAGAACGGGTATTGCATCGGAATTTGATCCGCCCTTGCCCCAACTACCCAAGGCTTGTAGACACTATCTCCCCCACTGAAGAGAGAGTCCATCAGACCCCAATGATAGGATGGGCTGTGGTCCCAAGGGGACCGGCCATTGCACCTGAGCCAGCGAATGTTCCCTCACCCCCAAGACGTCCCCAGCGGGATAACCGAGGTCAGCCTCCGGTACGGTACGGCGACTGGGTAGAGGCACCGCGTTCTAGGGACTAGAACGGTTTGGTGGGGGGGTATGTCACGGGGTGACAAATTTCATTCATTTCTCTGGACGGAACTAATGTTCTCTGGGTTTTGCCTCCCGCCGGACCCATAACAAAGGGACACCGGGCTAGTTCCGGGATAGCGCGAGCATTCTTCGACACTGGGGTGATTAGCCAAAGATCGCTAACAGCTGGAGATGGGAGAAGCAAGCCTTGCGATTGGGACACGGGAAGATAAAAAGAGAAAGCATGGATCAAACAGGGTGCGTTGGTTTCCTTGGGATCGGTGTTTGTTGGAGGAAGAGTGAGTTGTGGTGAAGATGTGGGGCTGCTAAACGGGCATGGCGTGGTGAATGGAGAGACACACAGGCGGATTCAATGGGAAGGAGGTAGCCACGGGACGGAGGAACGTTTGTGAGAGATAGTGAGTAACCTAATTGAATTTTCATCTCCCTCTCTTGCGACAGTGGGACTGTTGATGTAGAAGCCGGGCCAGGAGATGGGTAACGGCCTTATACCTGTGTAATTTTCTTATACCTGCTGTTTGAAGTGAGCACCTAAACCCGCTGGATGTCCATGTCTTGCCCTAGTTTTCTATCTCCTCCCGACTGTACAAAGAGAGGCTAACATTGTTGTGTCCCACAGATCTTCGAGTGTGTTTATTCTGACAGCCACTGGGAAGAGAAATACGTATTTGCATGCTTGCCTGTCTGCTTCACAGTAAAAACCTCCTCGGCTGTAAACTCTGTGTCTGTGACTCCACCAGAGAAGAGGCGTACGTACCCGCATACTCACCAGTCTGCTTGTGGTGAAGTTTTCAACCTCAAACCTCCAGCCGTAATCCCCTTTGTTTGCCACTTTGAAGAGAGTTACGTATGTGCATGCTTGCCTGTCTGCTTTGCAGTGAAACCTCCTCTGCTGTAAGCTCCGTGTCTGTGACTTCACCAGAGAAGAGGCGTACGTATCCGCATACTCACCTGTCTGCTTTGCAGTGAAACTTCCTCTGCTGTAAACTCTGTGTCTGTGACTCCACCAGAGAAGAGGCGTACGTACCCGCATACTCACCAGTCTGCTTGTGGTGAAGTTTTCAACCTCAAACCTCCAGCCGTAAGCCCCTTTGTTTGCCACTTTGAAGAGAGTTACGTATGTGCATGCTTGCCTGTCTGCTTCACAGTAAAAACCTCCTCTGCTGTAAACTCTGTGTCTGTGACTCCACCAGAGAAGAGGCGTACGTACCCGCATACTCACCAGTCTGCTTGTGGTGAAGTTTTCAACCTCAAACCTCCAGCCGTAAGCCCCTTTGTTTGCCACTTTGAAGAGAGTTACGTATGTGCATGCTTGCCTGTCTGCTTTGCAGTGAAACCTCCTCTGCTGTAAGCTCCGTGTCTGTGACTTCACCAGAGAAGAGGCGTACGTACCCGCATACTCACCTGTCTGCTTTGCAGTGAAACTTCCTCTGCTGTAAACTCTGTGTCTGTGGCTCCACCAGAGAAGAGGCGTACGTACCCGCATACTCACCAGTCTGCTTGTGGTGAAGTTTTCAACCTCAAACCTCCAGCCGTAAGCCCCTTTGTTTGCCACTTTGAAGAGAGTTACGTATGTGCATGCTTGCCTGTCTGCTTTGCAGTAAAACCTCCTCTGCTGTAAACTCCGTGTCTGTGACTTCACCAGAGAAGAGGCGTACGTACCCGCATACTCACCTGTCTGCTTTGCAGTGAAACTTCCTCTGCTGTAAACTCTGTGTCTGTGACTCCACCAGAGAAGAGGCGTACGTACCCGCATACTCACCAGTCTGCTTGTGGTGAAGTTTCAACCTCAAACCTCCAGCCGTAAGCCCCTTTGTTTGCCACTTTGAAGAGGTGTACGTACCCGCATACTCACCTGTCTGCTTTGCAGTGAAACCTTCTCTGCTGTAAACTCTGTGTCTGTGACTCCACCAGAGAAGAGGCGTACGTACCCGCATACTCACCAGTCTGCTTGTGGTGAAGTTCCCAGCCTCAAACCTCCAGTCCGAGGTTCGACCAGGTTCCCGACCACCAGCTTGCACTCCTAGACGATTCTTTTAACTTTTAATAAAAACTTGATTTTAATTGACCCCCATTTGTCTGTCCTCCTTGATCTGTCCTCCGTCCGACTCCCCAAGGGTGGTCCGGGTCTCAGGGGCGGGTGTATGTCAGGTTGGCCCGCCCCGACCTGTGACACATACAAGGATCCAAACTTCAAGTATTGGTGTTTATTCACACTCATCAAACCCAAGATAAAGTCAGAACACAAAATAGTAATTTCACAAAAAAAACAACAACAAAAAAAAAAAACAATCAGCCTACATCATGTCGTCTTTCTGGGTCCGGCCACAAAATTTCGTCCACATTGCATGCGATATCCTCCAGTCCAAGGCACCGGGGAAAATATCTCCTTGAAGGCCGTATCCAGGCCTGACATGATGCCTGGTCAATATCTCCACATGCCTCCTCCATTGCCTGTAAAAGGGCTAACTGTTGATGAGGATGACGGTCGTACACTTTCCAGCGCCAGGCAGAGAAGAACTCCTCGATGGGATTTAAGAATGGAGAGTATGGAGGGAGGTTGAGTGCCATGAAGAATGGGTGGTCTGTAAACCAGTTGCGGACCAAAGCAGCCCTATGGAAACTAACATTGTCCCATATGATGACATATCGGGTATGCTCTGGTCTCTGAACAGTGAGCATGTCATGTAAGGTGTCCAGGAATGCAATAATGTGTGCAGTGTTGTATGGGCCTATGGTTGCATGATGGTGAACAACACCATTTGGGCTTATAGCTGCACACATGGTTATGTTACCACCACGTTGTCCTGGGACATTGATGATGGCACAGTGTCCAATCATGTTCCTGCCACGTCTCCTGGTTTTACTGAGGTTACTGTAAAACCGGCCTCATCTACAAAAAGTAGCTCATGTCACATGGCATCTGCTTCTAGTTTCATCAGTCTCTGGACAAGACAAAACAAATGCAACACATCAGGCCCATGCACAGCACTACAGTATGCACTTCCAAATTCAGGAACAATGACACTATAGCTTACCTGCACATAGTCATATCGCAGTTGCTTTACACGTTCTGTGTTTCTCTCGAAAGGAACTCTGTAAATTTGCTTCATTCTTATTCTGTGGCGCGCAAGTACACTCTTGCTTCTTCAACTCCACGTCCTCTCCCTTGGCCTCCTCATCCTCTTCTTGCTCCTCCTTGTCCTCTTGCTCTAACTTCCTCTAACCCTCTCGCTTCTTCACCTCCACGTCCTCTTCCTCCAACTTCTTCACCTCCACGTCCTCTTCCTCCAACTTCTTCACCTCCACGTCCTCTTCCTCCAACTTTCACCTCCCGTCCTCTTCCTCCAACTTCTTCACCTCCACGTCCTCTTCCTCCAACTTCTCTACCTCCACGTCCTCTCCCTCGGCCTCCTCTGATTCTCACTCTTCTCACTCTTACTGCTCCTTCCATTGTGTACTCCACACAGACAGCTTACCTGTGGCTTATTTATAGTGCCTAGGCTGATTGCAAAGTGAACTAATTATCTAAAACAGTTTTCACGTGTGAAAGTGTGCCAGACAGTTGGCAAAATTGTGTTAATGATAGCCATACATGTGTATAATTTTTCTAGTAGTGTGTTGGAAATTTGGTAATTGAGTGTAAGCAGTGAGTTGTGTTTAAAGTTCTGCAAAAAGAGTGTTGTGCAGTGAATTGTACCTACAGTTTTGCAAAGTGTGTGTTACAAAATTGCAAACTGAGTGCAAAGCAGTGTTTGTGCTTTTAGTTTTGCAAACTCAGTGAGTGGTTTTGCTATACGTATTAATAGTTTTAGAAATTGTGCTACAAGAATCACAATTAGCGCTTAAGCATTCAGAAAAAACTGTAAATGGCCCTGGGATTAAAAATTGGGGTTTTACAGTTTTTCTCAATTGTTTACACACAAATTCTGGTACTTGAAACACAATGACCACAACATGTAACTCATTCACCAACCCCCTGAACCAATTCTGCTAAACTACAAGCACAATTCCTGCTTTACACTCAAATTGCAGTTCTAAAACACACGTTTTTCAAAACACTACACACAATTCTTTGCATTTGGCACAATTTTCATGCACAAAATCTCTTGTTTTCACAAGGAACACACTGCCATTCAGATCTGCACACTGACTCGTCACATGGGCAAACACACGTCACACAGTTTTACAATTAGTAATCAGAGCTTTAGCATAAAAGACCGAAGCAGAAGATTCAGCATAGTTTTTTTTTTTTTTTTTTACTGTAAATACATACAGTACATTTTTCTGTTGTTTTGTATGTATACCACTGTATGTGCAACTTTGTGTTGGTTGGGATGTACGAAATGGGCGATCTATCTCCCATTGTTTTTGTGGGAAAAATAAAATATATTTGTTGCCGTGTATTTGTGTGTTCTGGGTATAAAAACAATATTCTCAAATATTTTACAACAAACTTATGTATGTACTGTCTGTAGTAAGTGTAACACTGAACAGAAAAGGCCTGAGTCATTATGATGAATGGAGAAGAAGTGTTTTACATTGAGCACATCAGTGTTCAACTGCTTCTTACAGTTTTTTTCAATTGCTAACAAGCGCTTACCCATACTTCAGATACTTTTCTAAACTCTTAACACAGACTCACACATATAAAACACAATTGGCCAAATGGATAATTTTCTTCTCAAAAACACATTTTGTTAAATATATACTAACTCTTCATTTCAAAACAGAACACATCTTTCTCTGCACACACTAACTTTACCAAAACACTGGAAATCTGACTCAAAATGAAATTATTCTGTCAAAGAATAACACTTGTTTTCACTTCACAAAGTACATGCAGTCAATCAAAGTACACCAGGTTTCAAAATACTGGCTATTGTTGACATTACAAAAACTGCATAGACTTTTATGTTTCGGTTTTATAGGTATTTGCATGCAAAACATGCAATCCACGGTTTTTACACTAAATTTCTTGGTTGGGAATTGTATGTCCACATGTACAGTAATGTTCACATTCAAAAGCAATCTTTTAAAGCAAAAGCAATCTCACCTCCTTTACTGTTTACTACAGGAGGTGCAGTAGAAACTCGGTATGATAGAACAGAATTTTTTTACAGTATTGCTTACAATGGTATGATAGAACAGAATTTTTTTACAGTATTGCTTACAATGAACAAAATATCCATGAAACACACAAGAGCATTCTGAACAAAAAAGCAACAGCAAAAAGCCCAGATAAAAAGGGGGGGGGGGGGGGGGGGGAACTAAAAAAAGCACAAAATTACTGTATCTAATCTCTGTGATTTTCAGGGTTAGGCCACATGTTTTCATCAACATCACATCTGGTATTATCCAAGGCGATGCACCTGGGATAAAACCGCTTGGTATTGCACCTCACTACACCTCTCACTGCACCTCTCACTGCATCTCTCACTGCTCCTGCATCTCTCACTGCATCTCTCACTGCATCTCTCACTGCTCCTTGTCTCTCACTGCTCCTGCATCTCTCACTGCATCTCTCACTGCATCTCTCACTGCTCCTGCATCTCTCACTGCATCTCTCACTGCATCTCTCACTGCTCCTCGTCTCTCACTGCTCCTGCATCTCTCACTGCATCTCTCACTGCATCTCTCACTGCATCTCTAACTGCTCCTGCATCTCTCACTGCTCCTGCATCTCTCACTGCTCCTGCATCTCTCACTGCTCCTGCATCTCTCACTGCTCCTGCATCTCTCACTGCATCTCTCACTGCTCCTGCATCTCTCACCGCATCTCTTACTGCATCTCTCACTGCGTCTCTCACCGCATCTCTCACTGCATCTCTCACTGGATCTCTCACTGGATCTCTCACTGGATCTCTCACTGCATCTCTCACTGCATCTCTCACTGGATCTCTCACTGGATCTCTCACTGCATCTCTCACTGGGCCTGCTCTTCTCCCTGGACCCCTTGCTCTTATTCTTCCTCGTCCATACATTACAGTGTTTGTCTTTTTCTGTTTCTGTTTCCAAAAACATCGCTCCTCAAAGTCCTCCTTTTACTGTATAAGTGTCAATGTAATAGAAAAAATAACCCCTGCCACTGAGACTGAGCCAGACTGGAATCAGTTGTGGTTGGCCCAGTTTACCCAACATAAATCAGCTGTGTGTCAATAATTCAATTGTTTGTTTATTTTCAGCTGAAATATATAAATATATTGTTTTTGAACTGATATCATTGCAGAACAAGAAGTTTTTATACTGTATCTAAGGTTTGGAATATTGTTTTTGCTATTGTGGGATGGTGTGTGTTAACATTTGTAAATACTACAAAAACAATCCATTATTTTGTTGGGAGGTATAGCTTGTCTGTTAAGAAAATGTAAGCATTGTGGAAATGTGTTCACTGACTGCATATTGTGTGAAAACGACATGAAATGTGTGAATGGTATGGTCACAAAAGACCGATGCTGTGCTAACTGTGTTTAGAGTTTTGAAAATGTGACAACTGATTGGACAAATGCTTGTTAGCGAATGAAAAAAAACTGTAATGTCTATTCATATGATGGTTTGTGTGTGTCATTTGAAAACAAAATACCATTTTGAGAAGAAATAACATTGTTTTGAATGTAAAGTTTCATTTTGCAAGAGAATTTAGGGGTTTTGCCCATTGTGTGTGTGTTTTTTTATTTGAGAGTTCTGAGAATATGAGGCATTCTTTCAGAAAATGTGTGTAAACAATTGAGAAAAACTGTAATGCGAACATTTTTGTCCAAAAGCTGCCGAGAGGAAGTATTTTGTGTAGGCCTACCTAGTAAATATATATTTTTAAAGGAAATGGGGGTGAAATAGTAAAATTCCAATAAAAATACACACCTGAGCCAAATTTTATGCAGTTAGCATTAACACAGGCAAAGTTATTATCAAATAACAAAACAAAACTGAAAAAGACACAAATGTCCATAAGGATGCACAAGGAATAAAGTGAACAAGGAATCCCGGTTCTTTTTTGCATAAAATACTTCCCTTTCAATCAACAAGCAAGATATTGTGTGCTTCTCTTAAACATGCAAAAATTATGCATATTATTTGTCTACCACATTTGCCACATTTTTCCTTATTTGCTAACTTATTTTACCACTAATGGTAGTGTTAAGGAAAAAAAGAACATACTTTTTGTGTTTGCTCTGACGTAAACTGTTCAGCACATCCCTCTGACTTCCATGTCTGGCCACATTTAAAATGTTTGGGGCCAGAAGAACGTAAAGAGCAGTCTCTAGATTGAGATGAAGGTCCTTCCCAAACCGCATCTTCACTGCAGCAGCTACCAAAGAAAAAAGAAAGAAAAAAAGAAATATTCATTAAAACAATTTTGACTGTTTTTATTCATACAAATTTTGGTTTTTTAAAATGCAGTGGAAATACTAAACTCAAAATGAAACAACACTAAAAACAAATACTCACAAGTTTTGGAACCCGAAGAAATGGGAACATGTCCATGACCTCTCGTGTTGATTTTGTCATTAAATCAACTCTTTTAAAAAGAGTGCATCTCATTCGATTTTTTATGTTGGTGTAGTTGGGTTGTCTTTTACGTAGTTCAGCATTTAACACTAATGTGCTCCTGAAAACTTAATTGATCTTATCCAATATTTTCCAGGTTTAATATAATCTGAAAAAAAATAACAAAATTCCTATCGTGTATCTACCATCTCCTAGCATTACTGGTCAACAACCAAGCAATTTTAAGACATTTTAGTGAAGAAAGATAAAACTGACAAACCGACCGGATTATCAGTAAACAGGACTACTGGAAAGTTTGCAGTCTTGCATCTTTTTGTTTGCTGAAATGAGCAAAAGACAGTTCATATAAGGAAAAAGATTTAGAAGTGACATAGCACAAATAACTGAAAATTAATCATCTTGATTTGGCCGCATGTCTCATACTTCAGATTGTATGGCTTGGAATATAATGCAAGAGTTGTGTGGATACTTTTACCAAACAGTTAACTGGAACCATTGACTTGGAAGTCAATGGTTCCAGTTAACTGTTTGGTTACTGATATTCTTCAAAATATATTCTCTTGTGTTCAGCAGAAAAAGAAATTCATACAGGTTTGAAACAACTTGAGGGTGAGTAAAGGATGACAGAATTTTCTTTCTTGTCATTATAGAACCTTTTTAGCATAAAACGTTCTTTGGAGTTGATTAAAAAACCCTATGGTTCTATATAGGACTCCAATGAACCCTTTTTTTAAGAGTGAGAGTCTACTTTTTGTAAGTACGACCTTTTTTAGTCTATGAGTATGACCAAAATAAGAATTTTCACTGGAAATTGTTACCTGAACAAGTAGCCTAAGTAACATCCACTTTTGTGGATTATAGCCTACTTTGTTCTCAAATCATTAATGTTAACAACATCAGCATTGCGTGACTATTTAATGCCCTTCAGATATTTATCCTTGTTTTCTCTGTAGCCAAGTCTTTTGCATTTTACAATGGGTGAATCTCCAGTTGTCACTGGTGACTGTCATTTAAATCTTTCTGGATCCGCCATCAAATTAATACGTTTAATTATATCAAGTGTAGCGAAGAGCTACCTGAAGCTGCTAGGGCTAGTTGGATCGCAGTGAACCAGGTGTGTCGGTCAGAACACCACAGAGTGAAATGTCAGTTTGAACTGAATTTATTATAGCTGGTATAAAGAATCAACATTAGAGAGAGGAGTCAGCCTTTACATAAACATTAACAAGCTATAAGGGTTTGAGTTGAATAGTGCAGTGGACTGTGGAGGGCTTCCTTTCGCAGCCTCCAGAGGAAATGGATCTCCTTAGCTTTGATTGAACCTGTTTGAGCTTGAGGACGATAACCGATGAGCATCCAGTGGTTGACAATAACACAATGCGTGAGCAGAGTAGGCACACTTAGCGGAGACCTGTTGTACAGTCAGTGAGTCCTGCTTTAACTGAGGTGAACTTTGCTCATAAGTGGACTGAATGCATATCAGCTGCCGTAGACTTGGTTGGCATTATTGTAGGTAAGGATGTAGATGCATGTACGTGTGTGTGTGTGAACCTGATTACTAGCAGCGGCTGATGCAATCTGCCATTCGCGCCGAGAGAGAAAGCTGCTCTTCCGGTCACTCCCTACAGACTTCATAATAAGAGTCCCAACTAAAATAGTGCAACAGTGCTCTAGCATCATATTATTAAGGGCCTTTTGCACAGCCGCCCCCAAATTGCGTGCAATTTGTTCACGTAAAAGGCTCATCCTGAATTTGAAGCCATAGGAGGGCATTCCTAATCCTCCTCAGCATCTGGGATGGCCGGAAGAGTAATAAGCCGGGCAACTGGTCGGGTATATACTCGGTCTTTGACTTGCACATCCGCGGATCGCACATGACCATCTGCACTCGGATGTACTTTAACCACTCTGCCAACTGGCCAAAGTGCCCTGGGGAACTGGGGGTCCATCAACAGGACTACTGAATCCACTGTCAGATCAGCTGGGGCACCATGCCACTTCTGCCTGCATTGAAGGGTTGGCAGGTAACACCTGATGAACCTTGCCCAGAAGTGATCTGCTAAAACTTGGGAGTGCCGCCATCTCCGCCGACTTAGTCCCTCGCTCTTAGGGTAGACAACTGGAGGCAGTGCTCCATCCAGCCGCCCCATCAAGAGGACATTAGGAGTCACAGCGTCCACGTCAGCAACACTGGATGAGGTATAGCCCAAAGGTTTGGTATTCATTATTGCCTCTACCTCCAGTAAGGTAGTATGTAGTACCTCCTCAAAGATAGGCTGAACTCCTAAGACCGTATACAGTGCAGCCTTAACTGACTTGATCTCCCTCTCCCAGGTTCCCCCAAAGTGCGGAGCTGCAGGTGGATTGAAGTGGAAGTCAATCTTCTTCTTGGATAGGAGCCGTTGGAGGTCGGAAGACATGTTGTTAAAAGACTCACGGAGCTCCTTCTCACCTGCCTTAAAGTTCGTACCCTGATCGGAATAGAGTTCAGCTGGGGTCCCTCTTCGAGCGATAAACCGCCTGAGGCTCATTAGGAAGGAGTCTGCATCCATACTGTGCAGGATGTCTAGATGCACCGCCCGGGTGGTCAGACACTTATAGATAATGCCCCATCTCTTCTCTGAGCGTCGTCCTATTTTGACCTGGAAAGGCCCGAAGCAGTCGACTCCAGTGGAGTAGAACGGCGGTTTGTATAAGCGTAGACGTGCCACTGGTAGGTCGGCCATCTTCGGGACCAACGGCTTAGACTTCCATCTTCGGCACTCCTTGCACTGGTGTTGTACCCTCCGAACTGCTTCCCTACCACGGAGAATCCAGAAGACCCGGCGCATTTCAGCGAATACACGCTCAGGCCCCGGATGACAAAGACGAGCATCGTAGTCCTGGATAAGGAGTTTTGTTGCTGGATGCGAGGGGTCCAGGACAATAGGATGTTTGCATGCAGGGTCTAACCATTCGGCACGTCGGAGTCTTCCTCCGACTCGTATGAGTCCCTCGTCGGGGTCCAGCTCCGGGGACAGGGTTAGGAGACGACTACTTCGGAGTATCGCTTTCCCTGCCTTTAGGTGACGCAACTCCTCCGGAAAGCACTCAGCCTGAACTCGCCGGAAGATAGTCATCTCTGCCTGCCGGTAGTCATCCGCTATCAAGGACTCATCACGGTCTGCCGCCCCATGTACCTCCTGCGCTACGGACTCAACCATATCCTTCCAGGACTCGTATGACTGGCCCACGTGGATCTCCTGTCGATCCGCTCTAGATATCACCCCACATGAAGCAGACTTCTTGTACTCCGTGATATCCTCTTCTGGTGCCTTTCCAGGTGAGGGTGGCCATTCAGCAGGTCCCTTGTGAAGGAAGGATGGCCCTTGGCTCCAGCGGTTAGGCACAGCCAGTTCTGCCAGGGTTTTCCCACGGGTCACATCATCTGCTGGGTTCTGCGCAGAATCAACATAGCGCCAGGTACTGTCTCCTGTCAGCTCCTGGATCTCGGAGACTCGAGTACCCACAAACACCTTGAAGCGGCATGACTCCGACTGCAACCAGGTTAACACTGTTGTCGAATCACTCCAAAGGATTGTCTGATCCGTCTTCAAGGTCAGTTCTCTCTCGAGTGTCTTCGCCAATTGGGCAGCGGTCAAGGCACCACAGAGCTCTAGACGCGGAATGGAATGCTGTCGCCGGGGTGCTACCCTGGATCTAGCCGCCAGGAATGCCAGGTAAACCCGTCCTTCAGTATCTTCTGTCCTCAGATAAGAGACTGCTCCGTAGGCCCGTTCAGAGGCGTCACTGAACACGTGGATCTGTCTGGAAGCAACCATCTGATCGGTTTGAGCTGAAGCATAGTGTCGGGAGAATGAGATGCATGGCAGCAGTTGTAACTCTGATTCCCCTCCTTCCATGCCTTCTGCAGATCTTGAGGGATCAGCGGGTCATCCCAGTCACGCGGTTTGTCCCACATGCTCTGGACGATCATCTTTGCGCGGGTCGTGTAAGGTGCAATAAATCCCAAGGGATCATATTGCCGGGCGAGCACCTTGTAAACATTCCTCATGGTAAGTGGTCCATACTCCAGAGGTCGGCTCTTGTAGCCTAAGGTGTCTGTCTCCCAATGCCAGCTGAGACCGAGGGCTGGTTCTGAAAGTCCGAGTTCATCGTGCGAAAGCCATCTCTCCATGCTGTCGGACCTCGCCTCTGCAGGTAGGTGACGGAGGACATCAGGTATGTTGCAGGCCCACTGCCTGATCTCAAACCCTCCAGATGCTAGCACTTCCCTGAGCCGGTCCACCAGCCCCTTAGCTTCCTCTGCTGTGTGCACACTCTGAAGACAGTTGTCCACGTAGAAACAGTGCTCCACTGAATGCCTAACTCCTTCTCCTGGACCCCCATGATCTCTCGCATGCATTTGGAGAGCGAAGGTGGCGCAACACGGTGAACACGCAGTGCCGAATGGTAAGACCTGCCACTCGAAGACATCAGGGGGGGTTTCACTCTTCATGTCCCTCCAGATAAACCTGAGGAGCGACCGATCTTCTGGTAAGAGCTGAACCTGGTGGAACATGCCTCTGATGTCACCACTGACTGCTACTGCACGTTCCCTAAAGCGCAGTAAAACGCCCAGAAGAGAGGATCCCAAAGTTGGTCCAGGAAGGAGGGTATCATTGAGACTTCGACCTCGGAATTGGAAGGAGCAGTTAAAGACCAAACGACTCTTTCCATTATGGTTCACTAAGTGATGAGGTATATACCACGACTCAGCTGTGGTGGAGGCTTCCCTTTGGTCAATCTTCTTGACTGCTCCCGTCTCCACCAACTTGTGGATCGAAGCACAATACTCATCAGCTTGTAGGGGGTTTCGGGCCAAGCGTCTCTCCAGACTTCTGAGGCTGGGTAACACAGCTTCCTTAGGAGCTTGGAGAGGGGGGATGTCTCGCTTCCGTAGCAAAGGGGTGGCATATCTGTGGACGCCTGCGACCTGTACTCGCCTTGTCTTGATCTCTAGGAGCTCCACTGCTTCCTTGTCCTGCTTCGACCTCATTGCCAGTTTACCACTCTGGCATGGCAGTGTGTCCATCCTCCAAAGCCTCTCCACATTCTGCATCAGCTCCGTCGTCTGAGGTGAGACACTAGTGAAGAGACACTGCTGGGTGCTTGATGCCCACTGTGTGAGGTGTGCGGGTCCCTGAAGAGTCCATCCCAGTCTCGTGCAAATGGCGGCCGGACCTCCAGGGGGGCCCATCTTCACTGGCTCGATAGGGTTGAGTAGATGGGGGTAGTCAGCGCCAATTAACACGAGCGGCTTAACGTGATTGAATGCCTCGAGGGGGAGATCCGCCAGGTGCTTGTACTTCCTCTTCAAGCTTGCGATGGGGTAGGAGTGGTTTGCTAGACCCAAGCGTTGAGAGGTGAAGGCCTCCACTATCCGGAATGTTCGCTTAGGATTGGTAGAGGACGATATTTTAAATGAGACAGCAGCTCCCTTCAGGGTTTGAACTTCCTGCCTAATCGTGCGGAGAGCAAGGTCCTCAGGCTTCTTCTCCAGACCCAACTTATCAACGGCCTCGGGGAGGAGCATTGTGCGCTCAGAACCATCGTCCAGAACTGCATAAGTGTCTAATATCCTGTCCTTGTTGTGCAGGAGAACTCTGACAACTTTCAGCAGAACACGAGAGTGGGCCGATGGTCTGTCCAGGTAGAGAACTTCTGTGCTAGTGCTCACCAGACAGCTTTCAGCCTTCGGCGGCTCAGCCTTGGAGCGTGCGTTGGCGTCATGCAAGACTCTCAGATGCTTCCCTTGACACACCTCGCAGAGTTTCTTGAGGTCACATTGCGCTGCCTGATGTGCTCTTCCGCACCTCCAACATCTCTTATTAACCCTGATCCACTCAATGACCTCCTCTTTGGTGAGTCTCTGAATGACTGGACACCTATTCAAGAAGTGCTCTGTGCCCTCACAGTATGGACAGTAGAGTTTGGATTTGCTCTTCCATTTCGGCGCAGATGAGTTCTGACCCTCTTGTCTCAATCCTCGGTTCAACGTATAGCTCTCTGCTCCGTGCAGCACCGTAGCTACTGGCTTGCTCCGTCGCTTCTCGGCTCGAGGTCCTGACAGCCCTTGGATACGGATGTCTGAAGGGTTGTCGTAACCTTGGCACCACGACTCGTATCGGAGCCACTCCGCCAGGTCAAGCAGCGTATGAGTATGTCCGGGACGATGGAACATCTGGCGTCTGAAGTTCGCTCTCATCTCTGTCGGAAGCTTGGTGAGGAGTCGTGCCACATGTGAGCCACATCTCAGCTCGACTTCTCCATCTGGGCCCAGTGTCTGTAACATACCCACAAGTGACTGTACATGCAGGGAGAACCTCTCAAAGGCAGCTACATCTCCTCTTCTGATCTCAGATGAATCCATCACTGCAGCGATCCTCTGCAATGCTACATGGTGCGGCTGGCCGAACTTCTCGGTCATGGCTGCCATGGTGTCAGTGTATGGCCTAGGCGAGTTAATAAAGGAGTCGGCGATGAGACAAGCCTCTTCAAGTTTCACGTGATCCACCAGAATCTGATACTTAAAAAGCTCCGAAGCGTCAATGGGTAGCAGATTGGCTAGGGCTAGTTTCAGCCGAGAGAACTCCATCGGGTCCTTATGGACGAAGAGAGGAATTCTTGGTGCTGGCCCCCTGTACTCACCTCTTTCCGGAGTCACTGATGCTGGCGAGAACTGTCTGCCTCGAGCAGGGTGTGGTTGGCTTGTATCAGGCCTGGCTGGGTACTGAGCTGAAGATCCCGCATCTGTGCGATACATACTAGGCTGCAGACGTGAGACGGGCGTGTATGGTGCTGGCCCCGAGGTGTAGGACCTGACGTCGTGCTCTTCAGGACCTCGTTTAGGTTGCGGGCTGTTCAAGCTACGAGGGGTAGAATGTGGCCGAGTATGGGCTGTAACACTGGAGGTCACACTATCCCTCATTAACTGTAACTCGCTCATCATTCTGTCTATAACGGTGACCACACGCTGATCCTCGGAAGCCGCAGACGGTGGAGGGTAGTCAAACGAAGGCCATGGTGGAGGGGGCAGTCCTTCATCATACTCCTCTTCCTCTAACGCTAATGAGTCACCTGGTAATGGAAGGGGTGGCACTGGCCATCGCTCTGAGGGTGGATCCTGCTGCGCTGCTCCAAGCACTCTGGTTGAGGCTGTTAACGCAACTGACTCCCTTCTAGTACCATGCGGTGAGGCTAAACTGTACTGCATGCTCTCTCCGTGTAACCCGCTCGGTTCATCCTCCGTGAAGGGCATAGGGGTATGTGGCCATCCTAGGTTTGTGTCATTGAAGCTCTCCTCAGGACTCGTGGAATAATCATCCTGTGCCTTGGGGAGCCTACTCCAGTTCACATGAGGCTGTGAACTCCACTCATCCCCTATGGGCGTGTGTGGTGCCGGGCTGACATGTGGTGGGCCACGTATCTTTGGTCGCACTGCACTGACCTCATAATCCCTCAGATAGGATGGCTGCCTTATCTGCCGTCTGGGCCGAGTAGTTGGGGCCCATGATGCTTCATCACTCTGTTGCATGTTCCCAGCACAGCTGCGATCCGGCTCGAAGGACCACAAATGTAGCGAAGAGCTACCTGAAGCTGCTAGGGCTAGTTGGATCGCAGTGAACCAGGTGTGTCGGTCAGAACACCACAGAGTGAAATGTCAGTTTGAACTGAATTTATTATAGCTGGTATAAAGAATCAACATTAGAGAGAGGAGTCAGCCTTTACATAAACATTAACAAGCTATAAGGGTTTGAGTTGAATAGTGCAGTGGACTGTGGAGGGCTTCCTTTCGCAGCCTCCAGAGGAAATGGATCTCCTTAGCTTTGATTGAACCTGTTTGAGCTTGAGGACGATAACCGATGAGCATCCAGTGGTTGACAATAACACAATGCGTGAGCAGAGTAGGCACACTTAGCGGAGACCTGTTGTACAGTCAGTGAGTCCTGCTTTAACTGAGGTGAACTTTGCTCATAAGTGGACTGAATGCATATCAGCTGCCGTAGACTTGGTTGGCATTATTGTAGGTAAGGATGTAGATGCATGTACGTGTGTGTGTGTGAACCTGATTACTAGCAGCGGCTGATGCAATCTGCCATTCGCGCCGAGAGAGAAAGCTGCTCTTCCGGTCACTCCCTACAGACTTCATAATAAGAGTCCCAACTAAAATAGTGCAACAGTGCTCTAGCATCATATTATTAAGGGCCTTTTGCACATCAAGTGTGCTTAAAGGCTATAAATCTCCACCTCCAACATCCTCACACGCAATATAGTCTACTAGCCGCGACTCTTGATCTGTACAGATGTGACGTAATGACGCAAAGACATGCTCGAATCTCCCGCGGAAATCCACCAGTAGCCTACCACTGTAAAAATCATTATTACAAGCTTACCGCTTTGAATCCCTGTCTATGTTTGAATCGAGCTATGGTAGGTTGTTTTTAAAATTTTTATTATTTTTATTATTATTTTTATGGATTATTTATTATCCAAATTTTTATTTTGGATAATTTTTAACCCATAAAAGTTACGGAATGCAGCTTTAACATATAAAAAATATATATCTTTGCAGTCTCTACTGCGTGTTTGATGTACAGTAAGCACATGCAAATGTCTAGTAAGCCTACACAAGACTATCTGCTGCCACCTGCTGATAAATGTAAACACGGTTTTAAACAAAACTTACTATTAAATGACAGTTGACACATTTTGAAAACAGTTTCAAATAGAAAAGTATAACATAAATTTAGCAAAGCATCAGAAATGTCGAATCACGGTCTTTCAAAGGGCTGGCAAATTATTATTAGGCTGTTATTATTATTATGGACAATTCGAAAGCCTAGTCACTTCTTAAAAGCTGTGGATCGTTTTTTTTTTTTTAAATAATATTTTTTTCTGCAAAATATAACACTGGTTCTGATTTAGATGAATCATGTTATTACCCGTCTTGTCCTCTAGATGTCCCTCTCGTATTTTCCTTGCGCGAAGAAACAAGCTCGTCCAGTTAGACGACAGCGTTCAACTCTCCCTTTTTACGGCTTATATGACACAGAATAAACATGAATGGACATCAGATGGTGTGATAAAAGATACAGTTTCTACAACTTAATGAAATAAATAATCTCTCGTGTAATTGCCCATTAATGTATCAATCGTGGAAAGACGTCAGTAAAACAGCTTGTAGAACGTTACATTTTAAAAAAAATGTATGCAGTAATAACAAATAGGCCTACAAATCAGGACAATAATAAACAATATCTACAATACATAGGGTTGCATTACATAAACCTGTCTTCAAAGAATTTAGATAGACCTACATCAAAATCTTTCTTAAAAATGAAAAAAGGAGTTTTCTTTGAAAATGTACTTTGAAATGAAAACATGTGAATATAAAAATTGGCAAGACAAAGTAGCAAGTTAAGAACACATTTAAAACGAAAGGGGTCTATTTTTTTTTTGGCTTATAGGCCTACAGAAGTTTAAAGATAGATACCTTTTAACAAAATTTGAAAAGTCAACCCAAAAGATTTTGCAATACACTCATGCACACATTCCCAAAACAAATGAATAATTTTCTCATCAAACTGATGACAAAAAAAGCACAAGGGGGAAATCCTATATTAAATTTAGCAAATGTATAAGTATAATTAACTGGGTAGCAATTGTGAATCATTTTAATAGAGACTTCAACCACTTTAATTGGATAAAAATAATTTTTGCTGACGGAGTCAGAAATTCTCATAATGTAACATCAATTTTGTTATTCCAAAAGCTTACACAAGCAGGTAAAGAAATATGATCTCTGTTAAGAATTGAGCGAATTTTCTAGTTTGACAAGCTGCTGAGAAGACATCAACAAATATGAGTGTTGTCAAAAATAGGTGGAGATCATAAAGGACATTTAGGGCCAGTAGGTTACATTTACCTCAGTAAAGTCGTTCAGTAGTTCATCATTTAGAAAAAAGTACTCAAGAGGGGAGTGTATCGAAAAATTTGTTATTGTTATTTTTTAAATAATTTTTTTTAAATAATTGTACTAACTGTAGTTTATTTATTGTTAAACCTATGACTGAAAATTAATATTGTAGCAAGTCTAAAGACGCAGTTATGCGTAAGCGGGGTTGGGGGAAAGGGGTGTTTTTGAGAAGTTTGGAGTTCGCTGGACTGTGAGGCAAGAGCATCGGCCACACAGGTGCTCACGTTAATAAAGAGCATTTCATTTTTCCTTTTGAAGAATTGAAGCACCTGAAATATGTCAGCCCATTCTCACCCCAAGGCGTCATCTAACTGACGCCTTGGGAATCAGTTTGACCATGCTTCAATATTCGACGCTAAAGGCACCCTTTAGCGTCAGTTAGTTGACGCGATCCCATGGCGTCATCTAACTGACGCGTTACCCTTCGCGTCAGTTAGATGACGCCCTCCTAGACCTAAACCTACCCGCGTCATCTAACTGACGCTAAAGGTAACGCGTCAGTTAGATGACGCCATGGGATCGCGTCAACTAACTGACGCTAAAGGGTGCCTTTAGCGTCGAATATTGAAGCATGGTCAAAATTGTCAGTTAGATGACGCCTTGGGGTGAGAACGCGTTGAATATGTCCAAATTAATCAATATCGAAGCAAAGCTAATGGAGATCGGAAGTGAATTAAAACAAGAGCTTGTAAATCTGAATTGAATTGTGAAATTTGGATCAATATCAAGAGCTAGACCTTTACATGATGCATTACAGTTATACAATACCTCTTCTGCTAGCTAGTTTACACTTAAAAACAAAAAGTATTGAGCAAAGGTAGGCCTATTCAGCAAAATAGTTTTTTATTTAGTGGAAATTTAGTTTGTAGGACAAATGCAAAACATAACAGGTGAAGATGTTCCTTTTTAAATAATTAAATAATTATCATACTTGTTTCTTCTGGACATGATGATGATTTAATATTTTTTTATTTAAGAAAAAAATATTGCACTTTCTTTTGAACTTTTTTCATCGTGAAGATTTAAAAATGAACCCTGAAATAAGGTGATGAATATACATTTTCCTGTATAAATTCAGTTTATCAAACACAAAATAGTACAAAAAAATACAAACTATATATTCAGTGCAGTGTGTCTGACTAATGTGAAGATCTGCTGTATTCAGTGCATCAGGAAGTAGGAGAGCAGAGAACAGCAGAGGAACAGGAAGCTCTGGCTGACACTCTGAGCCCCGTTACACAGGTTCCCCTCACAACACAAGACGCCCTCAAGATTAGGAATAAATGGTGTGGCGTCACAAATAGATTTAGACACACAGCCTTTTACAACCAATAACTGGCCTCCAGAAGTCCCTGATGAAGTGAAAGAGAACAAAGGTTAGTCTAAGCTGGCGGGTGCTGTATGTGATCATATGTTTGAATTGATGGTGGAGAAAGAAAAACAACAACAATCTTCGTCCTTTTCCAGATTCTCACCTGTTGCTTTAACACACCGATCTTCAGTCCCCGAACAGCTCACTGTGTTTGAGCAGGTCTTATCATCACAGTAGTAACATTTCCTTCCGTTGGGGGTGGTAGAGGGATCTACAGGAGGAAAACATGTATTAGTTATAAAATATAGTCTAATGAAACAACAGCTACTCCATTTAATCAATTCTCAACAGACAAGCCACACCCTGCTTTTTATTTCCTGATTGAATGTCATTTGGAAGTAAAATGAATGTTGACTTTAAAGATGATCATTAAAGCACAATACCTGGAGCATCTTGAGCGTTACACTGGTCTGTGTTACAGCAGGAAGAAGAGAACTTTGAAAAGCCGAAGTTCATGAAACCACTTTGACAGTCAACAGCACAATCTTTAGCCTTCACTTTTACACTAATTTGACCTAAAATATGAATGATACAGAAAAGACTAGTACATGTTATTTTGATGGAATAATTAAAAAATATGTACACAAGTTTTTTTTTTTTTTTTTTTTTAAATACAATTGCCATTGTTTGCAAAACAATAGAACAGGAAACAAATTAAACAGCAGAAAAAAAAATAATTTTGTCATTGATTTAGTAAATTCTGCCAAGAAAACGAGTCACAATTATATGAGAAGTTACATTTAATCGATCTCTCATGCTGGTCTTCCTACCTTGTGTTACCGATGTTAAACTCATGCACTTGGAAGATCCTATGGGACATGTTTTTAACTTCTGACCCGCACAAGAACCCATCAGACTGTTGCACTCATAACAGCTGAGAGAGTGTCCTTTAGAAATAAAACAGAGAAACAGTGATTCAATGAAAAAAAAAAAATATATATATATCACAAACACTAATTGTCTTTGTACCTGCAGTGAAAAGAATGAAGAGGAGAAAAACTGAGATTTGCAGATCCATCTTTGATCAGGAGGAGAATGAAACATCATGCCTGTTTCGGTGCCATTTTATATCTTATCAGAGGGGGAGGGTATTTTTTGGGAAAATGAAAATGGAGAAGCAGAAAAGATTACACAATTTACTTGCCACTTAACAATAAATTAAAGTTTGATAAGGAAATTACAAGCACTGTGCAGGTCTAAACCAACCTTCATAGTTCACCTAAAGATCATTTACTTGCCCTAATGCCATTCAAAACCGTTATGATTATTTTCCTCAGTAGAACATAGAAATGTTTGTACAGTAACTCTTCTCCCAGGGAGTCCTGGCCAAGACAGACGGACAAAAAAAACAACAAAAAAAAAAACAACAACATAAAAACAGGACAAAGATTACATATTACACCACAGATCTCTATACATACACAAACAAGACATTATACCTACTTAACATAAGCAAATACAGATATACAATTTAAAGGGCACCTAGTTAAAAGCAATTACATTGTTCAGTCAGAGTTGTCTTTAAAAGGTTTTTAAAGTATCAATAGGTGGAAGTGATTCTAGATTTAAGGTGTTTTGGAGTTCATTCCAGACATTTGGTGCATATGATGAGAAAGAAAGCTTTTTTACCAAATTCAGTTCTTGTTGATTGAATAATTAATTGTATTTTTTTGACAATTTTTTGACAACCTTGTCCTGTAAACACTATTTTGTTAAGTAAGCAAATTTGAAATGTAAAGGGGTAGTTTAATACCCATTAGTGCTTTAGCAATAAAATTCCTTAAATGTAATTTTCTTCTGAGGGAGAGGGAGGACCATTGTACAGTTTCATACAGAGTGCAGCGTAAGTCCTAGCTGATGAAACCTCTAATGAAATGTAAGCATTAGTGGTATAGTACATCTAGTTTTTTAAATAAAAATGAAGTAGAGTGCATATAAGAATGTGCTCTGCACCAACATTTTCCTTGCTGAATAAGGAAAGCACTTTTTAAATCTAAAATAAACCTAACTTGGGTCTGAGTTCTTTAAAGGGCTCTCAATATGGACCCCAAAAGACAATTTATCATCCAACCAAAAGGTATTTGTAAGTATTTACTCTCTCTATTGGAGTATCACTTTGTGTTGAAATAGAGAAATCCATAAGAGAATTAGAACTTGTTAAAACCCTATTTTTTTTTTTTACCATTTAATACCCACTTTAGTCCAAAGATTTTTGTACCTGACTAAAGGCAGACTGTAAATGATGAATTGCTTCCTTCAATGACGTAGCAGAGGTGTACAACATCTGTGTATAAATGAGCCTTTGTTTGATTCAGATCCACACCTAAACTATTTATATAAATAGAAAATAAAATGGAACACAGAACTGATCCTTGGGGGTCCAGTGTTTAAACATTGAAGGATTGTAGCTGCAGTTACAGTAGTATATTACCATATGACATCCTGATCAAACAGGATCAAACAAGTTTGATTTCCTCTGAAATCAGGAACAATTAGACTTGAGACATTGTAAAACACAAAAACAGCCTTTAATGCCCTAGAACACTTGCTTCATACATTTGATCACATTTTCAAGCACATGACTAAATGAAGTAACCATGCATTTCCCAAGCTTCATGTCATCTGTAGGTTACAGGGATGCTTGAGCCTATTGGGAACTTTCTTTTTCTTTTTCTTTCTCTGTTAATATCTTATTTGAGGTTTTTAGCAAAAAGCAAGGAGTATGATGAAAGCAAGAACAATACTTCAAAATACAAATATAAACCAATTAAAGAACATTGGGCTAACGTATTGTAGTGACAACAATAAAAAACTATTTTTTTATTTAGACCTAATGAATTGTTAGAGCTGCAGAAAGATGGTCTGAGGCAAATGTTGATGAAAGTAAATAGTATTTTTTTTTTATTGTGATGATGACCTCCATAAATCTGCAACATTTCAAGGATTTATACATGTTAGATCAGATGACCTCAATCAACCTTTTGTCCTTTCATGCAATATTGCATTGCGACAAACATGTTAAAAGAAGTATGATTGTGGTTTACTCTTTACCAGTTACTTGTTTTGCAAGAGAAAAAAATTACATTGACCACTGAATGTTTTAACTTTGTTGTGCGCTGATTGTTATTCGGTCAAACATCAGTAGAATGAATTGAAAAGCTTATGACATCACACTGTGTATTAATTTACAGTTTTTCTCAATCGATTTGACACATTTCTCCAAACTCAGGTCACAGTGCTCAAAACAGTTCACACAGTGATCTAAACACTTTGTAATTGTCTTAAACAGGTTGTAAATTTTCCTTTATTTCATGCAAATTACAAATAACATTTTCAAATGTTTTAACATTATTCAGACAGCCAACCAAAATTTTAATGTATCAGGAAAAAACAATTGTTGCTTTTTATTGGTTGAAATCACAATCATTTGTGCACATTTTTTCCTCTGTTATTTTTTTTAATTCTCAGTTAGCCCACATAAATATCTGCTGAGTTAGTACTGTAATACACACAACACAGGAAATGCACATTTTCTAATTGTTTTCAATTACAAAAACTATAAAAGGGGAAAAGAATAATGACAAAAAGGAGAGGATAGAGGAAGGGTAATATTGAGAGGGAGAGGAACAGGAAGAGGTAGTAAGAGGAGATTGAGCAAGAAGAGTTGAGGATGTAGAAAGAGGGACAAGAGAGAGTGGAATGCAATGGTACTGTATTAGTGGAAAGAGCAAGATAAGAAAATATAAGACATTGACAGAGGGAAAGGGGAAAGAAAGGTGTAAGAGGAGGGAGGAGATATAGAAGCATAGGGTACAGACGGGGTTCAGATTAAATCAGTGCCACCCTAATTGACCATAAATGATGTTCTTTCCTTGATTAAAGCTGGACAGGCCAATATAATATACAAATCGTGCCACAGTCAATGGGCAAAGTGCTGCAATCCACTGGTGTTGTGACACACAATGCTGTCTTGGAGCTGCACAACACAGAAAGGCTTCTAAATTTTTTATCTCCCTCAATGAAATCCACTCTCCGCAGGGTGATCAGGAGCAAATTGAGCAAAATTGTGTAGTTGTTTGGGATTATTTCCAATTTCAGTGGTTTGACCATCACTCACATTTCAGGCAGGGACGTGCGGTCAGGGTAGGCAGTGCCTCACCAAAGGAAATGTTGACATTACATTTATTAATTCCAAGAGCTTTATTAATTCACCACATTAGTAATTGCATTTATTTTATTCCAAATATCATTTTTTGTAACAAAAATTCAGGAATAGGCTACACATATAATATACTCCTTTTGCCATTTTTGCTCCTAAAAACCATTGTTTCAAGCAGAAAATTCAAGTCCATGGCCATTGAGGCAGAGGTTCGCAGTGCCTCTTTGGTCCATACACCGTAGTTTACGTAGACTTACGCATGCGCACTCAGTTCTCATGCTGTTTTGAATTATCAACATTGAGGCAGAGACCGAGCGTGCTTCATGTCACGTGATCCACTCGCTCTCACTCACTCACTCCGCGCTTCCCGCTACTAGCATCTAGTGGCGCCGGCGATGCTGTCAACCTAGTTCGACGGCTGTGAACCGTTGGATATTTGGAAATCATGGATATGTATTACTTAAAAACGTTTTTCAACATTGTCCTATGTTAGAAAAAAAGAGTAAAAAAAGTAAGCACCCCCTTTAAAACATAAATTATTCATGTATTTATTATTTTTAAAACTCTTATATTGGCTTGTGTGTGTTGTCTGATGGTGGGCTAACGTTATAGGCCTGCTGTGCGCTGACACCAAAATGTTCTCTCTTCCATACCCTGGTGTGCCGTCATCTCTGCCACATTTGTACTGTAACTTATGTCTATCTGTGCGATTATGGTGCATTTCGTAAGGGTTAAAAATGCTGTTTTGTCTTTTTTTAATCCTGGTGTGCCATCGCCAGACGCTCATTGCGTGTCGGTGTGTGTGCCTAGCGCAGTTTGTAGGAGCAAATAAGCTATTTTGTACTTTAAAGCTGTACTGCTGACACAATGTTTTATGACTGTAGCCTATTCAAATCCTGGTGCGCCGTCACCAGACGTGTGTGTGTGGCTGTCTGTGCGTGTTTGCGAAATTTTGAAGGAGTGAATAGGCTGCTTGTCGGTTCACCTCGCCGCCTCCCTCTGTGTCCCGCACAAAACATGTGTTTGTTGTATAGCCTAAATCATAAGATACATATGTCCATTAATTTGATTATTATATTTTATTGTGCATTAGCCTCACATATGACTGACTTTGCTGTATGCAGGTAGGGATGTGATGATGCCTGATATGAACTTGGGTTGCTACATTAACTGAATGAATATATATTCATATAGCTATATGAACATATAGCCTATGCCACATTGATAGGTCACTGCCTACCCATGACAACATTTCACCGCACGTTACTGATTTCAGGATGGTGCTCCTTCCAGCATATTCTGCTCTTGGAGATGGAAATTATATAATCACAACCTTTACAACCAAGTAAGTCTTCTTCAAGCGATGGAAGAGGCCTGAGGAGAAGTTGAGGGCCACGGATGGATCCAGCAGTCACCAGCATTTTTTAAGTCTTTTTTTCCCCATGATTCATGACTCGTGAATATATACGCTGTGATGTTCATGAAATTTTTGCCCAAATGTAAATGAGAAGCAAGATCTATAAAGTTCATTGATTCAATGATTGCAGTAAATGTATTTATTTATTTACTTACAGTTTTTCTCAACCGATTTGGCACATTTCTCCAAACTCAGGTAACTGCTCTGAAAACATTTAACACAGTGATCTGTACACTTCGTAATTGTCCTAAACAGATTAAAATTCTCCTTCATTTCATACAAATTACAAATCAAAAGCATAATTTTCTCAAAACACTGCACAAAATTCCATAATGTTATCACAGCAGTTCATCCAGCCAACCAAATCTTTTATATATCAGGAAAAACATTTGCAGCTTTTTCATTGGTCTTCACAAAGATCACAAGCATTTTTGTACCATTTTCAAAACACAACAGAAAAAACTCTATGAATTGTAAAATAGTCAGTTGCACACCTTATGTCCTCAATTAACCCCAAATTGAGTTAATAATCCACTCAACACAGAAAAAGACAATTTCCTAATTGTTCACACATTTGTCTTAATTACAACAACTACAAAAGGGGAAGAGAAAAACAACAAAGATGAATGAGGGGAAACGACAATAAAAAGAAGGAGAATGAGCAGTGGAAAAGGAAGATGTGTAAGAGTGAGAGGAGTTGGACAGGGTAGAGGGAGAAGAAGAAAAATAGGAAGAGGAAGAGGAGATGGAGAAGGAGCAAGAAGAGCTGAATATGTAGGAGAAAGAAGAGCTGAGGATGCAGGAGAAAGAGAAAGAAGAGCTGAGGATGTAGGAGCAAGAGAAAGAGCTTAGGATGTAGGAGCAAGAGAAAGAGGAGCTGAGGATGTAGGAGAAGAGAAAGAAGAGCTGAGGATGTAGGAGCAAGAGAAAGAGGAGCTGAGGATGTAGGAGCAAGAGAAAGAAGAGCTGAAGATGCAGGAGCAAGAGAAAGAAGAGCTGAGGATATAGGAGAAAGAGAAAGAAAGCTGAGGATGTAGGAGCAAGAGAAAGAAGAGCTGAGGATGTAGGAGCAAGAGAAAGAGAGCTGAGGATGTAGGAGCAAGAGAAAGAAGAGCTGAGGGTGTAGGAGCAAGAGAAAGAAGAGCTGAGGGTGTAGGAGAAAGAGAAAGAAGAGCTGAGGATGTAGGAGCAAGAGAAAGAAGAGCTGAGGATGTAGGAGCAAGAGAAAGAAGAGCTGAGGATGCAGTAGCAAGAGAAAGAAGAGTTGAGGATGTAGGAGCAAGAGAAAGAAGAGCTGAGGATTAGGAGCAAGAGAAAGAAGAGCTGAGGAGTAGGAGAAGAGAAAGAAGAGCTGAGGATGTAGGAGAAAGAGAAAGAAGAGCTGAGGATGTAGGAGCAAGAGAAAGAAGAGCGAGGATGTAGGAGCAAGAGAAAGAAGAGCTGAGGATGTAGGAGCAAGAGAAAGAAGAGCTGAGGGTGTAGAGAAAGAGAAAGAAGAGCTGAGGATGTAGGAGCAAGAAAAGAAGAGCTGAGGATGTAGGAGAGAGAGAGAAAGAAGAGCTGAGGATGCAGGAGCAAGAGAAAGAAGAGCTGAGGATGTAGGAGAGAGAGAAAGAAGAGCTGAGGATGTAGGAGAAAGAAAAGAAAGCTGAGGATGCAGGAGCAAGAGAAAGAGAGCTGAGGATGTAGGAGAAAGAGAAAGAAGAGCTGAGGGTGTAGAGCAAGAGAAAGAAGAGCTGAGGGTGTAGGAGAAAGAGAAAGAAGAGCTGAGGATGTAGGAGCAAGAGAAAGAAGAGCTGAGGATGTAGGAGATAGAGAAAGAAGAGCTGAGGATGAGGAGCAAGAGAAAGAAGACTGAGGATGTAGGAGAGAGAGAAAGAAGAGCTGAGGATTTGAAAAAGCAAAGAAAAGAAGGCTGAGGATGAGGACAAAAAGAAGAGCTGAGATGTAGAGAAAGAGAAAGAAGAGCTGAGGATAGAAGAGAAAGAGAAAGAAGAGCTGAGGAATGAGGAGCAAGAGAAAAGAGCTGAGGATTAGGAGCAGAGAAGAAGAGTGAGATGTAGAGAAGAAAAATAGAAGAGGAGGATGTAGGAGCAAGGAAAGAAGAGCTGAGATGTAGGAGAGAAAGAAGAGCTGAGGATGCAGGAGAAAGGGAAAGAAGAGCTGAGGATGTAGGAGAGCAGAGAAGAAGAGCTGAGGATGTAGGAGAGCAAGAGAAAAGAGCTGAGGATGTAGGAGCAAGAGAAAGAAGAGCTGAGGATGTAGGAGCAAGAGAGAAAGAGGATGTGAGGAATGTAGGAGCAGAGCAAGGAAAGAAGAGCTGAGGATGAGGAGCAAGAGAAAGAAGAGCTGAGGATGTAGGAGAAAGAGAAAGAAGAGCTGAGGATGTAGGAGCAAGAGAAAGAGCTTAGGATGTAGGAGCAAGAGAAAGAGAGCTGAGGATGTAGGAGCAAGAGAAAGAAGAGCTGAGGATGTGTAGGAGCAAGAGAAAAGAGAGCTGAGGGTGTAGGAGAAGAGAAAGAAGAGCTGAGGATGTCAGGAGCAAGAGAAAGAAGAGCTGAGGATTAGGAGAAAGAGAAAGAAGAGCTGAGGATGCAGTAGCAAGAGAAAGAAGAGTGAGGATGTAGGAGCAAGAGAAAGAAGAGCTGAGGATGTAGGAGCAAGAGAAAGAAGAGCTGAGGATGTAGGAGCAAGAGAAAGAAGAGCTGAGGATGTAGGAGAAAGAGAAAGAAGAGCTGAGGATGTAGGAGCAAGAGAAAGAAGAGCTGAGGATGTAGGAGCAAGAGAAAGAAGAGCTGAGGATGTAGGAGCAAGAGAAAGAAGAGCTGAGGATGTAGGAGCAAGAGAAAGAAGAGCTGAGGATGTAGGAGCAAGAGAAAGAAGAGCTGAGGATGTAGGAGAGAGAGAGAAAGAAGAGCTGAGGATGAGGAGCAAGAGAAAGAAGAGCTGAGGATGTAGGAGAAGAGAAAGAAGAGCTGAGGATGTAGGAGCAAGAGAAAGAAGAGCTGAGGATGTAGGAGCAAGAGAAAGAAGAGCTGAGGATGTAGGAGAAAGAGAAAGAAGAGCTGAGGATGTAGGAGCAAGAGAAAGAAGAGCTGAGGATGTAGGAGAAGAGAAAGAAGAGCTGAGGATGTAGGAGCAAGAGAAAGAAGAGCTGAGGATGTAGGAGAAGAGAAAGAAGAGCTGAGGATGCAGGAGCAAGAGAAAGAAGAGCTGAGGATGTAGGAGAGAGAGAAAGAAGAGCTGAGGATGTAGGAGAAAGAGAAAGAGAAAGAAGAGCTGAGGATGCAGGAGCAAGAGAAAGAAGAGCTGAGGATGTAGGAGAAAGAGAAAGAAGAGCTGAGGATGTAAGAGAAAGAGAAAGAAGAGCTGAGGATGCAGGAGAGAGAAAGAAGAGCTGAGGATGTAGGAGCAAGAGAAAGAAGAGCTGAGGATGTAGGAGAAGAGAAAGAAGAGCTGAGGATGTAGGAGCAAGAGAAAGAAGAGCTGAGGATGTAGGAGATAGAGAAAGAAGAGCTGAGGATGCAGGAGCAAGAGAAAGAAGAGCTGAGGATGTAGGAAGAGAGAAAGAAGAGCTGAGGATGTAGGAGAAAGAGAAAGAAGAGCTGAGGATGCAGGAGCAAGAGAAAGAAGAGCTGAGGATGTAGGAGAAAGAGAAAGAAGAGCTGAGGATGTAAGAGAAAGAGAAAGAAGAGCTGAGGATGCAGGAGCAAGAGAAAGAAGAGCTGAGGATGTAGGAGCAAGAGAAAGAAGAGCTGAGGATGTAGGAGAAAGAGAAAGAAGAGCTGAGGATGTAGGAGCAAGAGAAAGAATAGCTGAGGATGTAGGAGAGAGAGAAAGAAGAGCTGAGGATGCAGGAGCAAGAGAAAGAAGAGCTGAGGATGTAGGAGAGAGAGAAAGAAGAGCTGAGGATGTAGGAGAAAGAGAAAGAAGAGCTGAGGATGCAGGAGCAAGAGAAAGAAGAGCTGAGGATGTAGGAGAAAGAGAAAGAAGAGCTGAGGATGTAAGAGAAAGAGAAAGAAGAGCTGAGGATGTAGGAGAAAGAGAAAGAAGAGCTGAGGATGTAGGAGAAAGAGAAAGAAGAGCTGAGGATGTAGGAGAAAGAGAAAGAAGAGCTGAGGATTTAGGAAGAGTAGAAGATAGAGGAGTAGAGGGAGAAGAGATGGATAGATTGGAGGGCAATGGTATAGTGGAAAGAGAACGAGTAGAAAGTATAAGAAGAGATGGACAGAGAGGAAGAGGAGGGCAAGGTGTAAGAGGGAGGATAGGTAGAAGGACACGCGTGTTTCAAATGAAATCAGAGCCACACTGATTGACCATGTCATAAATCATGGTCTCTCACTGAGAGAAGGTAGGCAGAGACTTCAGCCCAATATAAACAGATCCACAGTGGCTTCAATAGGGGTTATGCGCAACATTCTTCCGGGTTCTACAAAACGGGTATAACTACTTCCGGCCGTCAGCTGCTGAGGTAAACACATAGGTAAACAGTGTAGTAGTGTTGGGCAATATGCTCAATTTTCATATCCTATATCGTCCTATCGTCAGCCTGTGAGATCGGCGATACACGATATTATCGTGAGGGGGACGGGGCTTACTTATTTGATTATTAAACTTGCTTATTTACTCATTAATTTGCTTTTTTTATTACTTCGTTTTATATATGATAATCTTTTTCTATTTTGCTAACAAAGGTGGAGTGATTATTAATAGGCTAAATCAGGTTACCGGTATAGTGAGGTAAAAAAAAAAGATCCTAATCATTGTTGTATATGACTGAGTATTTCAACATGTCAGCGGGAAATTTAACGTTACTGACACGCATTCTCCTCTCATGCCGTTGCAGCATTTTGACTTTACTTCTGCACTATATGAGAACACGTTTTAATAATTTCTTTGTCACGAAAGAGTCGGAGTTTGCGATATGTCCTCCTACCAGTGCTCTCTCTATCTGGATGCACTTCACGTAATGCGCACTTCAATAAGCCCAAAGAACGCGGCCGGGTTAATGTGTTTTAAATGCCGGGGAAAATCAGAGCCTAGGGGCAAAAATCAGCTGAGTCGATCGGTTTATACTTAAACTTATGACTTGACTCCGATAAAGGAAAACGGGTTAGCGTTTACATGACCACATGCATTGTCAGTTTATTTAGTATAATCTTAAGAACGTGCATGTAAACGCGCTTATTCTCTGAAAGTGAAAGTAAAAACGGACTGAGCTTTGATATCATCTATCGGCACAACAGTGTAGTAATGGCGACCTTTTATAGCCGGTGTTTACAGGAGCTACTCTTAATGTCAATCTCAGATGTACACCATATTGCCAAACGGACCTCCAGAGTAAGCTACTATTGCGGATGGTCCCGTTTCTGTCATTTCAGCATTCGTGACATTTTAATTAAAACAAATTCACAACATTTTGATTAGAAATAAGAGTTTTATTACAATAAGCGAAAATTAACACAAAATGAGCAGTTACCTCAGAGATCACCTAACAGATACCGCTGCACATAGACATAATATGCCGCTGCAGATGTGTACAGAAGTGAAAACCGGAAATGCTTATACCCGTTTTCCGGTTCGAACGCTGGGCGTTCGGCATAACCCCTATTATCCGCACATCTCAAAGGGAAAACCGGTAATTAACTATATCCTTCTCCTTCTACAATGAGAGTCAATGTAGTCTTGTTTGACATAGGTCTAGATTTCTACAGTAAATGTTCCTGCTTGTCCAAACATTTTTCAGAATTGAAGTTAGAGAACATTCAGGTGGACGAACAAGACTTCTTTCAATTTAACAAGGGCATGCCATTGTTGACATGGTGGTCCAGAACAACACCCTCCGCCTCAAAGAAATTAAGCAAAGAATAACACAGGACAATGAACTGTACCACAATATCCACCAATGCAGTCTCTCCACAATTTACCTTTCTCACAATGACCGGAAATACGTAATCGTTGTGGAAGCGGAGTTCCTGTCAAGCGTCAATACATCAGAAAAACATGCCCGGCAAGTGAAAATGGAGAGAGTCTACACAATTTCGTTAACGGATTTGTCAAAGATTACATTTGCCGACGTCACAAGACTCGTGGAGGAAAACTGCGTCACCAAATATAAAAAATTAAAAAAAGTTTCAAAGCTTTCTTTGATATTTAATTTTTCTCGACTTCTACAGACGTTAACGGCTGCCGTTTTTGGCACCGCTCATACACAGGGTCCCTTTTTCCTTTAGGGGTGAAATCGTTCCAAGGAAAAAGTCTAGGGACAGCAGATAGCCTGAATCTATTTACGTCGAACTTCACAGTCAACAGGGAAGGAATGAAAAGATAGATATGGCCAATTTTGGGTATAGCAAGAACAGCCTGGTACGCTACAATAGCTCTTGCTCGTGCCATTTCACGAGTTCACACTTACATACAATTAAGGCAATAAAGTATAATGCGTATTTGGCGTGCTGTCCGGGGGGAGGGCTCCGAGCTCGGAATTCGGCCCGAACCCAGAGTACTCCCCCCCCCACCTGTATGTAAAGTGGTTTAGGACTAGAAGAGTGGAGAAGGGGTGGTGGAGGGACGCTGCTAAACTGTCAGAGAAATGAGGTGAGACTGCGGAGTCTTTATATACACGTTTAAATCATGATTGCTGAGTGCTCTCCAGCCGTGTTAATTATCTGAACGTGCTTCTCCCGAACTTTGTTAATAAAACATCATTTGTTTTGTTGCCCTGACGGAGAGGAAGTAGATTACCACGACGATTGCGTATTTCCGGTCACAAATACGGAAGTTGTGAGAAAGGTCTATTGATCGTGTTCTTAGGAGAAATTCAATCCGAATGAAGCAAGTATACAAAGTGCCCTTTGAGAGAAACTCCGTTAGAGTGAAGGAGTTGCGATTCCAGTTTGTTCAAGTATGTGCAACCCAATTAATGCACTTTTATTGTCAACACAAAGATGTATTTTTTTTTTCTGAATTTTAAGTATGTGTCCATAAACTATTCCATGCTACTGTAAGTGAAAAGATTTAGGCATATCTATGTATACTGCTGCGTCAAAGTGTGAACTCAAACTTCAGCAACAGTTTCACAGTAGTATTGACTGCAATCAATGCCATTACTGTAAAACACTAACTTACTGTGTTGTACCTTGTGTTCTTTTAACTCTAGAGAATCTTGGAGTTGGATAGCAGTGCAACTTATTATGAGTACCAGGGGTGGGACAAAAGTCATTGTTATGCAAGTCACAAGTAAGTCTCAAGTCTTTGCCCTCGAGTCCAGAGTCAAGTCGAGTCAAAGATGAGGCAAGTCCCGAGTCGAGTCAAAAGTCAAAGCCAACAAGTCTCAAGTCGAGTCCAAAGTCCTACCATTTTAGTTTCGAGTCATTTCAAGTCCTCATACCACAGAAATAAGATTTATACAAATCATGTGTCTGTAAGATTTATATTTATTTAAACCTCTTTTTATACAATGACATTAATCAAATACAGTAAAAACCAGAACATTTTATTTTCACAAAAAATGCTTGTATTTCAACAGCATATTGCACAAGAACAATGCACAGCAGCTTCAGTCCTGTATTGTATTGACCTCATATTGCAAAACAGTTTAACTATCAAATAGACATGGGTCCTTTTAGCCTAAACTTTTTTAAACATGTCATCAATAAAATCCTCACCCTCAATTATCACTTCTGAAAAACTGGACCAACCTGATAATAATTGGAATGCCTCCATAGCAGAGTTCTCAACGGGCCTGAAAATTACAACCCGACCCGACCCGGCCCGTGGCTTTTAAAGCCCGGACCTGATGTAACCCGACACATCAACATGAATTATCTGCCCGAACCCGGCCCGCGGCCCGACTCACTTCAATCTATCACCGTCGCGGTGACTCTATTCATTCCGGTGAAATCACATAATAAAATGCACACAAACTTAGAAAGATTTACTTACTAGTCCATCAACAAGATCGTCAGGTCAGCATCACTGTTGCATCCAGTGCTGCTTTTTAGCTCGCGCCGACGAGTGAAAGCCCGAACGAGTGAGACACTTGTCCGGTTCCTCACGCGGTCAGATTCTCTTTTCCTTTTACTAGTCTTCCGACCGCGTTTTCTTTGCTTTTTCCATCGTCTAATATCACGTCTGAAATGCGCGCAAGTGCAGCTGCCAACTATTTTCAAAGGAAAGTAGCTAATGCCATGCCTGTTTTAATAAAAATCTTAACACAATAATAAATAAAAAGAACTCAAACAGCCAGCCAGCGTGCAGGCTACGAGTTTTGAAACAAAATAGGCATAGCCTACAAACATAATCGTATGCTTTAAGGCATCGTGGAGGAACAGTGCGTCCACAGTGTGATCTCTTCTCTTACGGCCAGCCACCCGCGATGCACTTTGCACGCAGCAGCCAGACTTTCTTTACGGTGAACATTTGTTTTTTTTTACTGAGCGGAAAAGATTAAGCCCGAGGTCCGACCCGACCCGAGTCATTTGCTTATATTTTCGACCCGAACCCGGCCCGAACCCGCGGGTCCCGTCGGGTTTGTCGGGCCGACCCGGCCCGTTGAGAACTCTACTCCATAGACTGTTGTGTATGAGAGAGAGAGAGAGAGAGAGAGAGAGAGAGAGAGAGAGAGAGAGAGAGAGAGAGAGAGAGAGAGAGAGAGAGAGAGAGAGAGAGAGAGAGAGAGAGAGAGAGAGAGAGAGAGAGCAGACATCCCAAGTCTCCCGGAAGTTCCGGGAGTCTTCCGCATATTGATAGCGGCTCCCTGATACCTGCAAATTATTTCAAATCTTCTGTAATCTTGAGTGCGCATGCGAGACAGAACATACTGCGTGCATAACATACATAGCGCGCACGCACAGCAGAGAGGGAGAGAGCGAGAGACCTTGCGTGTGTCTTTCGCTCTCTCCCTACAGTGATTGGATGTCGTGCAGGCAGCGCGTGTGCTTTCTGCATGCATACAGGTGGCGCACATTTTTTTCAAAGATGCAGATAAAGAGCGGCGCGGCCGTGTGAACGCTATTTTCCTCATGGGAAGTAGCAAGTCTTCTCGAGTCAAAAGGCGCAAATCCAAGTGAAGTCACGAGTCATTGATGTTAAATTCCAAGTCGATTTGCAAGTCTTTGTACATTTTGTCGAGTCTGAAGTCATCAAATTCATGACTCGAGTCTGACTCGAGTCCAAGTCACATGACTCGAGTCCACACCTCTGATGAGTACCTGTATATTGATGAAGCAGGCTTCAATCTTCACAAAAAAAGGAGAAGAGGGAGAAATGTGATCGGCCATCCTGCTACAGTCAATGTCCCTGGACAACAAGGAGGCAACATCACTCTCTGTGCCACAATTTCTACAACTGGTGTTGTGGCACACAATGCTGTCTTGGGACCATACAACACAGCAAGGCTCCTACATTTTTTAAATCTCCTCAATGAAATCCTCTTTCCGCAGGGTGAACAGGAGCAAATGGTGTGAAATTTTGTAGTTGTTTGGGACAATGTCCAATTCCACCATTCAGCACTAGTGCGAGAGTGGTTTGAGAATCACCCACGTTTAAGGATGGTGTTCCTTCCACCATATTCTCCTTTCCTGAATCCAATTGAGGAATTCTTCTCCTCGTGGAGATGGAAAGTACATGACCGCAACCCTTACAACCAAGTAAGTCTTCTTCAAGCGATGAAAGAGGCCTGTGGAGATATTGGGGCACAAGCATGTCAAGGATGGATACAGCATTCAAGGCGTTTTTTCCCACGATACATGACTCTGCATGAAATTCTCTGGACAGATGTAATTGAGAGGCTTGATCAATAAATTAATTGAATCAATGAATACAGTACTTTTTTTTTTTTTTACCTATACTTATTTGCATATTTTTTTGTGGGGTGACAACTCATTGTAATACACCTGAACTCCTCATTAAAGTACTTAATGAAAAACATGTATTTGCATTTATTTCTTTGTGTATCTTCAGCTGAATTTGTTATCAAATCAACAGATAACACACTTTTAATGTTTTTAAAAGTTTTGATGTTAATATTGAATTTTAATAAATGCATTAGTAGAATAAAATGCTGTGTTTCTGTCACGGAACGCTCGACGACGCCTCCTCCTGGTTTCACCAGATACCTCTCTCCTGCGTATTTCCCATTATCCTTCCCTGCTCATCATCTCCTGATTAATCACCCTATCCTTGCATCAGTATCACCTGTGTACCCTTAGCTCCCCTTTATCTGGACTGCTCTGTTCATTGTTCATTTGTGAAGTCTTGTTTTACCTACTCGCTATCTCTAGCTTATTTTCTCGTGTTTGCTCTTGTATTTTTTGACCTGGACTCTGAACTTGTTTTTTAACCTAAGCCGCCAGCCCCTGACCTCTGCCTGTTTTTGTACTATTCTTGGATTGCACTTACCTGTGTGCTGTTTTGAGTTTGCTGCTGCCCTTGCCTCGGGCTTTCTAGTTTTATGACTGCTTTCCTTTGCTGGCTTGCCTGTATCAATAAAATTATGCAGATGGATCCAACCGCCTCAGCCTTGTTGTAGAAATTTTAATAGTCATTTATTCCTAACAGATATCATAAGAGAGAGAACCTATTCAATGTGTAAAAGTATATGTGTGTACGTGCTTGTGCGTGACGTTTCAGGAATATATGGGACAGGACCTCTTGATCTTAGGAATGGTCAGATTTGGCTAGTTTATTCCAGTACCAGTTTGTGTCCTTAAGTAGAAACTGAACAGCAGTGGGGATCTTATCTGAGTGGGGGAAAAGTACAGAGGGTGAGAAGGAACCTTGAAAATAATATAAAAGCTGTCTCATGTCTTCCTGGTGCGCGTCACTCACTAACGGCTGTGATGGCGACTGGGCCTTCTTGCAAGAATAAATATTTCTCTTTTTATTAATTTGACTCTGAGTGTCTCTTACGCAGTGATGGTGTTAAACAGAAGTTTTGCCACAACAGCCTCTTAGTCACAGTTTCATTGTGCAGTCAATACTTAACTGTTTCGCCAACATAAGAGTGTGTTTAGTTTGCTGTGTTAACTGTTTTGAGAGCAGTTACCTGATTTTGGAGAAGTGTACCAAAACGATTGACAAAAATTCATCATTAAACAACTACAATCATCATTAAGAAACTTTAAAGAACACAATTACAGAATATGAACAACATATTTTCATTAATGTATTTGTGTATCTATACATCTGAATTTATCATCAAATCAATAGAGAACACACTTGTTGTTTTGATGTTACTATTTGTTTATGATAAATTCATTATTAGAATAAAATTCAGTGCTACATTATGCAGTGAATCCATTAACGTACGGATTGTGCCGCTCTCTCACAGCCCTCAGCTTTTGGTGATATAGTGACCTTTATAGTGCGATTTGTTTAGTTATATTTAGGCTTACGTTTAAATTTTAAACATTGACTGATAGGCTAGAGACATTTAGTGACACATTAATAGATGCATAGATAGATACATATACAGTATAGATACATAGATTAATAGATAGATACATACATAGATAGATACATGGATAGATTAAGATAGACAGATAAATAAAAATGGAGGCTCCACAGAAGAGAAGCCGTACATCTGTGGTGTGGGAGCATTAGCCATTTGGAAACCCCAAATAAAGTGAGATATATGTATTATGATTGGCAGCTAGCCTTCTGCAACAATACATCATTCACGATCACTGCATGAAAAGGGGGATTTTCGTCAGTAAGCGTCACTGTAGATTGTTGTGGAAGTTCAGGTTTACGACAGTACACGGCAATTTACAGGTAACACTGAAAACTGCTGTGAATTGTCGGAAATTGACGTGGGCCTTGCTTGGCAGTTGTCCCCCCATGACCCCCCTCCCCCTAATTCTAGAGGAGGCTTTAACATGTAAATGAAAATGCTGTGAGCTATACAAATGCAAATGAGGGTAGCAGGGGGAGTTTTACCCCAGGTGACATTTTTCTAAGAAAATCTCTGGTGTAAATAGATCATGCTCAGTTTAAGCCTAATTATAGACTCTTAAATTTTAGCTTGAAATGTTTATATTTAATGAAAGTATTTATATTTAATGAAAGTATTAGGGCTGTAATCAATCAAAGAATATCTTGGTCGACTGAAGTCCTGACTAAAAATCTACTAAAAATTAAGTTAGGAAAAACAAAAACGTTAAATGAATTAGCTGTGCACCTTGTTGTCCGCCTAAATTAATTATAAATTAACATAAAAAACTGGAGTGGCACAGATAAAAAACAACCACAACAGATAAACACATCTGATATTTGTTGTAAATAGTTGAATGTATGCTTTGTGTTCATTTTACCTTTTGTGTGGTATATTTGCACTATTGAGGAACCCCTCTTACTCAAGGAATGAAAGCCCTGTAATGCAGCTACTAGCTAGCTGTGTAATTGTACATGAAGTGTTTTGTAGTTTCTAAGCAAAAAAGAAAAGAAAAAAACGCCTATTGCCACACCTGCTTTTTGCTGTATATAGTTTAATTTTATCTCAATTTTACCCTTTTTTATGTTGTATTTGCACTATTTGGGAACCCTCATACTCTGGGAATGCAAGGCCTTAAATATAGCTCTCTGTATATTTGTGTGCACAATTTTATTTTAAAAGTGGCAAAGCTAAAATGAAAAAAAAAAAGCCTATGGCTGCACTCGCTTTTTTGTAAATCATTTTTTTTTTGTATATAGCTTGATTATATCTGAATTTTACCTGTATATTTTGACATTTACAACTTGTGTTTACATTTTAAACCTTTTAAAATGCTTCATTGAGCATGTTTGTGTTTTTTGTAGTAGAAAAGCTATAATTTTTCTATTCGGATTTTGTGTTTTTGTGTGATTTTGGGTCCAGTATGTTGATACAGTACATCAAAGTGAAAAACTAATTGTCTGGTCATATAGGTGATGTTGTGCTGGAAAAAAAGTACTCAAAAAGTGCCAAAATAGCCAAAGACTCCGAAGGGTTAATTATTTTGCACTGAAATTATCGAGTCTGACACACGTCTGTCGGCTCGGACAGCGTCCGAACATCAGCACGTGCACCAGCGCAATATCATGATTTCCGAAAATAGTACTGTTGTCAACTAGTGATATCATCACAAAAACTGTTGAGGAATATGGAACCTAATAGACAATTGTTTTTGTCATATGTATTATAACTGACAGACACTATCAGTGCAGCCGAACACAGGAGCTCATTCGCGGCTGTGACACGAAGATTATTAACTTTCTTTTAAATGCTGCCACACTGCCGATTTCTTTGTTGACGTGGTAGAAGAGGACTGACTATGAATTAAACGCTCTACAATTAAATACATAATATTCAGCAAACCTTCTAGAAGCCTACTTTCTTCAATCTGTCTCTATGTGGGTTGGGCTAATCCAAAAGAAGGGAAAACAAGGGGGTGTTCTGGAGACAGACTGTTACCTGTGAAACAGGAGTGCTCTGAAAACACCCCCATTTCAATTAGTGCTTTCCACTTGATGAAATTAAAGGTGCAGTGTGTAACATTTTTGACTATTTATTAACAGAAATGCAATATGACATCCATAACTATGTGTTCAGTTGTGTATAAAGAACTTACTTAATAAACCGTAATGTTTTTATTACCTTAGAATTAGGCATTTATATCTACATAAGCGCGGGAATCCCCTTCTATGAAGGCCGCCATATTATGACGTCATATTTCTACCGTAGCCGACAGCGAACAAACAGCGTTACAGAGCGCGTTTTGTCACTACATTGAAAGAGAAGCCGCAGAAAGCTAGAAGAAGCTAGTCATAAACACCGTGAGTGTTTTCCCTTGTCAGTGGTGTAAATATGTAGTTGGATTGTTTCATATAACTTAATTCTTCACCCTCGCTGTGTTATGGCTTTGCTATGTGGGATAAATGTGCTGGTTACGTTCGTGAGACAGCTGATTAGTAGGCTACTCTTGTCATTGACCGTAAAACAGTTACAGGAATCACCAACCCGTCGATCTTGGAAGCATTTTAAGTCGATCGAGTTTCCAAAATCAGAGAAAAAAGGCTATTGTGTGTAATAAGTGGTGTCTATTGGGATGCGGAGTCACGCGTGCTGTTATTACAATCACATCATTTTTGCCGCACGCACCTTTGGGCTCATGTGGACGCGTCGAGTATAAACAAGGCTTTAACCAGCTCAGCCACAGTAACAGCTCATATTAGCCAGCTAAACTTTTACTACCTTGTTAGAAAAAATCTATAGTTGCATAGTTTCATGTGGTTCTACTCCCTCGCTGTATTATGGGCTTGCTATGTGGGGAGAATGTGCTGGTTACGTTCGTGAGACAATCAGCTGATTACTATTATTTACAACAACTGTGACGAGATCTGTCGTGTCGACAGCTCAGACCAACATTATTATATTATGTATTAAGACCCTTGATCCTCACCTGACTATGGCTTTGTAAACTTTATCCATGATGTGGTTTATAATGGACTGTGGTACTCCATGTTAGCTGTGGCTTGTTTTACTCTGGCTCACTGCACCTTTAACGCAGCTGAAACTGTTTAATGCTATCAGTGTGCTGTCTCGTCAACTTTTCTCGTACTCAGTTTGCTGCCGGTGTAAATTAGCAGTTTACTTTAGTAAATTGCAGCAGGTTGCCGTCCATAGAGGATAGGTTGCTTTGGAGTCGAAAAACTCCGTGGAAGAAACTAACTCTAGGAAGAGAAGAAGGGTTCACAATCCTGAGATTGCGGTAAGACTGCTATCTATCTGCTATGCTAAGCTTTTTTAAGTAGCACAAGCTAACGTTAAAAGTATTCTTGCAAAAGAACAAGTGTAACGTTAAGTTTTGGTCTTGTAATTTACAGGAAGACAAGGCTTAAAAACTCTTGTCACTGTAACAGACACAATCTCTCTCTCTCTCACACACACACACACACACACACACACACACACACACACACACACACACACACACACACACACACACACACACACACACACACACACACACACACACACACACACACACACACACACACACACACACACACACACACACACACACACACACACACACGTCAAGTCACTTACATTTTAGATGCAATATTGAATAAGCAGAAAAATCGGATTTTCTGCTCTGAAAATATAAATAAGCATACAAATTGAATAAGCACTTTGAATATTCTAAACAGAATAAGCACTAGTGGCTAATGAATAAGTACTAGTACTTAATGGAATAGATACTAATATCTAAAAAATAAGTACTAGTAGCATGAAAATAGAGACTAGTATGTTAAAATGATTAAATGTTAAAACGGCTTGCCATATTGGCTCAGAGAGAGAGAGAGAGAGAGAGAGAGAGAGAGAAAATGACATTTTAGATAATAGTAACTATTAAAAGATACTAGTACTTATTCATTAGCTACTAATACGTATTCAAAAGAATATCTAAAGAATAAGCACTAGTATCTAAAGAATAAGCACTAGTCGCTAATGAATAAGTACTAGTACTTAATGGAATAGATACTAGTATCTAAAAAATAAGTACTAGTACCATGAAAATAGAGACTAGTAGGTTAAAATGATTAAATGTTAAAACGGCTTGCCATATTGGCTCAGATCATCAAAAGCATCAAAAGCATCAAACAAGAATATTAAAGTTTGATGCGTTGCCACGGCAACAGTATCTAAGATATCAATAATCCTTTCTCAGGTCTACATCTGCCGTGTGTTTACATTATACACATAAAGTTTGAAGCAAATTGGGTAAAAATAAGAGGGTGATTTCAAAGCATTTAGGAAGTGACACACTTCCTGCTGCCAGTTGGTGGCGCTATAACTTTGACTCACAATAGTCACATCCATATGATCGGACACTTACACCGAACACACTGCTGAAGTTTAATCAAGATCAGTTAATGTATGCAGAAGTTATAACACACTTCCTGTTTCCATTATTCGCCATAAATTCGTTTCCTCGCCACGGCCAAACCGTTCGAGATATCAAATATCCCCTGGCAATTTTTCATCCTCAATGTCTTGACTTCATGCTGACTGAGTTTCGTGGCGATTGGTTGAATTCTCTAGGAGTAGTATATCGAATTCCAGGGGCATACGCTTTCAAACAAACCATAATAGCCGACTTCCTGTTGGGCTGGGGTAAAAAGTAAAAGTACAAAGGATATATGAATCGATGAGATCTATATGTGTACCAAGTTTCATATTATTACATGCAAGCGTGTTTGATTTATGGACCAAGTTTTCGGACCCCGTTCCAGGGGCGCTGTCGAGCCCCCCTGCCACGCCCGGGTACCAGCTTCAGCCCGGCCCTGATGGCCGTGGGTTCTGACCCGTGTGCAAAGTTTTTTTGAGCACGTTAAGGGCCCCAAAAGTGTGCTAAGAGTCTCAAAAGCATCCAAAATTAATATTAAAGTTTGATGCGTTGTCACGGCAACAGTATCTAAAATATCAATAATCGTTTCACAGGTCTACATCTGGCCTGGGTTTACATTATACAGATAAAGTTTGAAGCAAATCGGGTAAAAATAAGAGGGTGATTTCAAAGCATTTTGAAAGTGACACACTTCCTGCTGCCAGTTGGTGGCGCTATAACTTTGACTCACAATAGTCACATCCATGTGATTGGGCTCTTACAATGAACACCACTGCTGAAGTTTCATCAAGATCAGTTAATGTATGCAAAAGTTATAACACACTTCCTGTTTCACGTTTCTCGCCAAAATTTCGTTACCTCGCCACGGCCAAACCGTTCGAGATATCAAAAATCCCCTGGCAATTTTTCATCCTCAATGTCTTGACTTCATGCTGACCGAGTTTCGTGCCGTGTGTTTGAATTCTCTAGGAGGAGTATTTCACATTCCATTGCATGCATTTTCCAAACAACCCTTAATAGACGACTTCCTGTTGGGCTGGGGTAAAAAGTAAGAGCATGAAGTATATATGAACAGATGAGATCTATATGTGTACCGAGTTTCATATTATTACATGCAATCGTGTTTGATTTATGGACCATGTTTTCGGACCCCGTTCCAGGGGCGCTGTCGAGCCCCCCTGCCATGCCCGGGTACCAGCTTATGCCCGGCCCTGATGGCCGCAGGTTCTGACATGTGTGCAAAGTTTCAAGAGTTTTTGAGCATGTTAAGGGCCCCAAAAGTGTCCAAAAGGTAGTAAAAAAATAATTAGAAGAAGAAGAATAAATATAGCTGCGAGCAGCGATTACGGGCCCAAGCCGGTGGCACCGCAACCCCGGTGCCTTTAGGGTTATTGTGCACGACGTGACACAAAATATCAAAATATCTGCTCGCCATCTGCCGAACGGCTCTGGTAGTTCCGCTTCAGCACTGATGATGTTGTAGAAATAGTGCGCTCTGGTTGGTCTGGATTATTCGGGATTTTTTATTTTATACAGAAATAAGTTATTTATTAAGTTATTAAATGTTAAAACGGCTTGCCATATTGGCTCAGAGCATCAAAAGCATCAAACAAGAATATTAAAGTTTGATGCGTTGCCACGGCAACAGTATCTAAGATATCAATAATCCTTTCACAGGTCTACATCTGCCGTGTGTTTACATTATACACATAAAGTTTGAAGCAAATTGGGTAAAAATAAGAGGGTGATTTCAAAGCATTTAGGAAGTGACACACTTCCTGCTGCCAGTTGGTGGCGCTATAACTTTGACTCACAATAGTCACATCCATGTGATTGGACTCTTACAGCGAACACACTGCTGAAGTTTCATCAAGATCAGTTAATGTATGCTGAAGTTATAACACACTTCCTGTTTCCATTATTCGCTAGGGGTGTAACGAGATCTCGTGCTACGAGATCTCGCGAGACTAAAACATGACGAGATTTCCCGTCGAGTGAAAAGCTGTCTCGCGATTTCTATTACCATGCAATCGTGTTTGATTTATGGACCATGTTTTCGGACCCCGTTCCAGGGGCGCTGTCGAGCCCCCCTGCCACGCCCGGGTACCAGCTTATGCCCGGCCCTGATGGCCGCAGGTTCTGACATGTGTGCAAAGTTTCAAGAGTTTTTGAGCATGTTAAGGGCCCCAAAAGTGCCCAAAAGGTAGTAAGAAAAATAATAGAAAATAAAAAAAATAAAAAATATAGCTGCGAGCAGCGATTACGGGCCCAAGCCGGTGGCACCGCAACCCTGGTGCACCAGGGTGGCGGTACCGCCGGCTTTGGCCCTTCATCGCTGCTCGCAGCTATATACCGCCACCCTGGTCCCTTTAGGGTTATTGTGCACGACGTGACAAAATATCTGCTCGCTATCTGCCGAACGGCTCTGGTAGTCCCGCTTCAGCACTGATGATGTTGTAGAAATAGTGTGCTCTGGTTGGTCTGGATTATTCAGGATTTATTATTTTATACAGAAATAAGTTATTTATAATTCAGATGAGAATAAAGTTAGTGTTGATTAAAATGAAGGAAAACAAATATATTGATCTGAAATATAGCACATTCATTTTACATTTATTTAGGTTCAATTACCAAATATACAATCATAATTTAATTTAAAGCAAACAATACATTTAAAATACATGGGTTGTATGCACATTTTTTTTTAATAAAAATATATATATATATCCAAAAAGACAAGGCTTAAAAACTCTTGTCACTGTAACAGACACAATCTCTCTCACACACACACACACACACACACACACACACACACACACACACACACACACACACACACACACACACACACACACACACACACACACACACACACACACACACACACACACACACACACACACACACACACACACACACACACACACACACGTCAAGTCACTTACATTTTAGATGCAATATTGAATAAGCAGAAAAATCGGATTTATTCAATCAAATTGAATAAGCACTTTGAATATTCTAAACAGAATAAGCACTAGTCGCTAATGAATAAGTACTAGTACTTAATGGAATAGATACTAATATCTAAAAAATAAGTACTAGTAGCATGAAAATAGAGACTAGTATGTTAAAATGATTAAATGTTAAAACGACTTGCCATATTGGCTCAGAGAGAGAGAGAGAGAGAGAGAAAATGACATTTTAGATAATAGTAACTATTAAAAGATACTAGTACTTATTCATTAGCTACTAATACGTATTCAAAAGAATATCTAAAGAATAAGCACTAGTATCTAAAGAATAAGCACTAGTCGCTAATGAATAAGTACTAGTACTTAATGGAATAGATACTAGTATCTAAAAAATAAGTACTAGTAGCATGATAATAGAGACTAGTAGGTTAAAATGATTAAATGTTAAAACGGCTTGCCATATTGGCTCAGAGCATCAAAAGCATCAAACAAGAATATTAAAGTTTGATGCGTTGCCACGGCAACAGTATCTAAGATATCAATAATCCTTTCTCAGGTCTACATCTGCCGTGTGTTTACATTATACACATAAAGTTTGAAGCAAATTGGGTGAAAACAAGAGGTGATTTCAAAGCATTTAGGAAGTGACACACTTCCTGCTGCCAGTTGGTGGCGCTATAACTTTGACTCACAATAGTCACATCCATGTGATCGGACACTTATACCGAACACACTGCTGAAGTTTCATCAAGATCAGTTAATGTATGCAGAAGTTATAACACACTTCCTGTTTCCATTATTCGCCATAAATTTGTTTCCTCGCCACGGCCAAACCGTTCGAGATATCAAAAATCCCCTGGCAATTTTTCATCCTCAATGTCTTGACTTCATGCTGACTGAGTTTCGTGGCGATTGGTTGAATTCTCTAGGAGTAGTATATCGAATTCCAGGGGCATACGCTTTCAAACAAACCATAATAGCCGACTTCCTGTTGGGCTGGGGTAAAAAGTAAAAGTACAAAGGATATATGAATCGATGAGATCTATATGTGTACCAAGTTTCATATTATTACATGCAAGCGTGTTTGATTTATGGACCAAGTTTTCGGACCCCGTTCCAGGGGGCGCTGTCGAGCCCCCCTGCCACGCCCGAGTACCAGCTTCAGCCCGGCCCTGATGGCCGCGGTTTCTGACCCGTGTGCAAAGTTTTAAGAGTTTTTGAGCATGTTAAGGGCCCCAAAAGTGCGCTAAGAATCTCAAAAGTATCCAAAAAGAATATTAAAGTTTGATGCGTTGTCACGGCAACAGCATCTAAGATATCAACAATCCTTTCACAGGTCTACATCTGGCTTGTGTCTACATTATACACATCAAGTTTGAAGCAAATAGGGTAAAGCGTGTTGGATATATGGACCAAATTGTCGGACCCGTTCAAGGGGGCGCTGTCGAGCCCCCCTGCCACGCCCAGGTACCAGCTTCAGCCTGGCCCTGATGGCCGCGGGTTTTGTCCTGTGTGCAAAGTTTCAGGAGTTTTCGAGCACGTTAAGAACCCCAAAAGTGCCCGAAAGCATAAAAAAGCATGAAAAAGCTTAAAAAAAGGAATATTAATGTTTGATGCATTGCCATGGCAACAGTGTCTAAGATATCAATAATCCTTTCACAGGTCTACATCTGGCATGTGTCTACATTATGCACATGAAGTTTGAAGCAAATCGGGTAAAAATAAGAGGGTGATTTAAAAGCATTTTGAAAGTGACACACTTCCTGCTGCCAGTTGGTGGCGCTATAACTTTGACTCACAATAGTCACATCCATGTGATCGGGCTCTTACAACGAACACACTGCTGAAGTTTCATCAAGATCAGTTAATGTATGCAAAAGTTATAACACACTTCCTGTTTCACGTTTCTCGCCATAATTTCGTTTCCTCGCCACGGCCAAACCGTTCGAGATATCAAAAATCCCCTGGCAATTTTTCATCCTCAGTGTCTTGACTTCATGCACACCGAGTTTCGTGCCGTGTGTTTGAATTCTCTAGGAGGAGTGTTTCACATTCCATTGCATGCGTTTTCCAAACAACCCTTAATAGCCGACTTCCTGTTGGGCTGGGGTAAAAAGTTAGAGTGCGAAGTATATATGAAACGATGAGATCTACATGTGTACCGAGTTTCATATTATTACATGCAAGCGTGTAGGCCCTTCGCCCTTTGGGCTTGGGCCCTAAAAATAATCCTAAGGAAAACAATAGGGCCTTCGCCCTTTGGGCTTGGGCCCTAATAAATAATCCTAAGGAAAACAATAGGGCCTTCGCCCTTTGGGCTTGGGCCCTAAAAAAACATTTTTTTTTAATGGCTCGTTGTCAAAGTTGTTGTGACCAAGTGACCACTAGGTGTCACCGGTGAGACGGGTGTCGGATTGTTTCGAAGCCTCGACACAATATGGCACATTTGCTTCAACTGTTTCATTAGTTCACGAAGCATCGATCTGCCACCACTAAGAAAAAGGAGAAATTAGTGAGATAGGGCAAACTCTGCATCCGTTTCTCATCTCACTCAGCAGAAAGAGGAAGACTGCAAAGCGGAACAAACTGACTTAAAGCCCCCTGGCACGCAATAAATGCCAACCTGCCACCGGCTGGCGACCCCACAATTACTCCTCCTGACCTCTATATAAAATATGTTAGTGCAAGGATGGTGGAAACAGGTTTATTAGCCCTGAACAAATATTCGAAAACATTAATTATAAAATTACAGAAACTACCAAAAATGTAGTAACACTTAGTGGGCATCACATATAGGCTACAGTACAGATTGTTTCAAAGCAGCTTCACAATATTAAAGGGTACCTATTATGGCATTTAAAATGTTCCTAATAATGTTCTGGGAGTCCCCAACAACAGTTTTACATGCATGCAATGACAAAAAACACTTTTGTTGTCTTATAATATGCATTTATTTTTAGCTGATTTGCTCACCGACTCCCTAATGATTCGTTTGACGACTCATTTGTCCAAACCCCTCCTTTGCGTGAAGTTAATCGGCGGTGATTGGTCAGATGACGCAGTCAGTTATATTTTGCGTTAGCCCAAAGCTTAAACATATTGATAAAGCACTGCAGTACTACAATACGCTTCACATAATTTCACATATTTCAAAAAACAAAAAAAATGACATTGGAGACCTAGAAGCTGCTGAGCGTAACTCTCTCACACACACACGCACACACACACACACACACACACACACACACACACACACACACACACACACACACACACACACACACACACACACACACACACACACACACACACACACACACACACACACACACACACACACACACACACACACACACACACACACACACACACACACACACACACACACACACACAAAAAAAAAGCAACAATTATTAATAGTACTTACAGGTTGTGATTCGGAGGAGGAAGCTGATCCAAATAAACTTGGTATTGAACGTTCCTTCAGTATCAGGCGACTCGCGAATTCACACTTGAAAGCATTTATGTTTGTAAAGGAATCCTCATTAAAATAACGCAAACACAGCTCAAGGTGGCTATACTTGTGTGGTATAGTTGTAAATATAAACTCTAGCCACTGATTCTTCACATGCTTGTCCCTGGCCAGTGAAAAAAAAAGTTTGCTTTTGATTCGCACTTCAGTTCAGAGTCTCGTCGACATGATGTTGTCAGGTTTCTCTGTCTGCTCGGCGCGCGCACTGAGTGGGCGTGTCGAATTCAAATAACTTGTACAAGTGATGTACGAAAGTTAGAGAAAATGCATCGTTCGTCTATCGATTCATATCAGCGACTCAGAGTCGACTCTTACTTTTGAGAGACAATAACTTTGTATACGGTGAACTTTCATATTTAAAACTTTGCAGGATGTTTTTGTTCACTTAGATCTATGTTACACACTACATGAAAGGTAATTTTCAAAATTCCATGATAGGTACCCTTTAACAAATTTAAATTTAGCTGTAAAGCAGCTCTAGGCCAATAGTTTCTTCATACTACAAATGAGAACTAGGCCTATTTGTGTACATTTACATTCATGAATATTGATAAATGAACACTGTCCCCCCTTTTAAAATAAATAAATACATAAAAATATTAGTTTTTTTTTTTTTTTTTACATTTTTCATATCAGTGTGTATAGTTTGATGTGTATATGGCTAATCATTTGATGGTTTGTGTGAGTTACTATACAAAAACACGATTTTCAGACCTCAGTGAGTTCCAGTCAATCAAACGTCACATGATGTCACCAGAACACAACAAGAGACAAGAACAAAGGTATCAACATAAACTTAATGTCTAATTTTAAAGTTTGTTTTTATGTTTATGCTCATTGGTGGCAGGTCTTGCCAACATCTTGGAAGCAGTGTTGGGCTCATTACTCAAAAAATGTAACACAGCCTATTAGCCTACTCATTATTACTTATTACTCCCGGCCAACAGTAATTACACTATTACTTTTCCATTACACCCCCAACAAATTGGTAATTGCATCATTTTTGCAGCCTCTGAATCCATTAAAGTTACAGATTCGTAAAATGTTTGCTCTTTAAAGGGGTCATATAATGCCATTTTCATACAAGTTAATTTGATTCTTTAGGGTCTAAATGAAAAGTTTGTAATATACTTTTAATAAAAAATCCTCATTAGTATTTTAAGAAAACACTCGTTTTACCTGGTCAAAAATAGCTCTGTTTTCAGCACGCCGTTTAAGTGCATATGTCTTTAAATGATAATGAGCTTCACTGACTCCGCCCCTCTGTTCTGCGGGCGCTTTGACACAACGCACGTGGAGTGTTTCCTTGACAACAGTTTAGGGGTATATTTTGGAGAAAGAATGGCAGCGGGATTCTCTCTGAGGACACAGTCGGACCCGGAACAAGATGACGGCCACAAAGAAGTTCGACAATTAAGGCTCGAACAGGACGTTTCTGAATGGTTGGTTAACGTAATGTCATATGTCACTTTGATCTATTTTTGTATGTACTGGCAGGGTAACGTTAGAGTAACTTAGAGAGATGTACGAACGCTATGTGTTTACTGATGTATATGTACTCAGTTTGTCATAACACAAGTTATGACACAAGCCACTACCTAAACCTGTGTCCATGTTCTTACTTTGAGTAAAGATAAAGGATGGAGCCAGATTTGTTATGATTGTAACTTTAATGTTACATCAGTCATTCACGTAAGTGCTCAGCTGTTTTTGATACAGGTAATGATACAGTTCTTCCAATGTTTCATCATCAGACTCGCGCTCGCATTGATATGGTAAATTTGACTCCAACTTTCTTTACAGTGTGTACAGAGCTGAAGTTCAGTTATGGTAATGAGTGTTTAGCTTAGACCAATCACAACAGACTGGGCCATCTGGCCAATCAGAGCAGGCTCACAGCAAGGAAGGATTTAGAGAGACTGAATCACAGTGTTGCCAGAGATGTACGATAATTATCGTATTTGTATGATACTTTTGACCTCTGTAAGATGTACGAACAATAATGAAAAATTCCCATAATGTACGATAATTTCAGAATTTTGTGACACTTCAATCGGAGGTCATTGTAATCATAGTGCTTCTATACTCATTGATCTAGCTGTGGATCTACGTCATGATTGTGAGGAGAAAGTGAAGGTGAGAGAGCACGGCAGAGAGGGAGAGAGCGAGAGACCTTGCATGTGTGCGTCATGAAAGCATCTCAACAATCCAATCATTTTCAAAAATGTGGTAATGTACAATGTATATTATGAGAAAATTCAAGTGTTTTTTTTTTACCTTTGATTCATGTAAACGTACTCGGTTACTAACGTAACCTCGGTTCTCTCTAGAGAGGGAACGAGTACTGCGTAATATCTTACGCTATGGGGAAAACTCTTTTCCACGAGATATTGAAGCCAAAAATTATCCTTAATTTTTTATTAATGTAAAACGCTTTGCAGCAGCAAGCAGACATAGGCGAGACAGCTCGCGCGCCTATTGGCTGCCCTGCGGCAATAGCAGCAGCCTATCGAGAGAGGCTCTGCGTGACGTCACGACGAATGGGGGCCTTTCGCGCCCATATCGTCACGTCCCGCCAGAAAGGGCGTGGTCTCGCCCCATATCTAGGCTCGATAGCTGCTCTTACGTTGGTTTTCATCGCCGAAGCGAACCAGAGCGTATTCCAAGCACGGCAAGATACGCAGTACTCGTTCCCTCTCTAGAGAGAACCGAGGTTACGTTAGTAACCGAGTACGTTCTCTTACGAGAGTATCTCTCGTACTGCGTAATATCTTACGCTATGGGGAACACAATGCAACACGCCGTGCTGGTAGGGATCCAACACCAAAGTCCCAGGGGCCGAAGCCCGGGGCGCATATAGTGCATAATCACCATAAACTCACAGAGAGTGAGGGAAGAGAGGCTAGAAGCATCATTCCCTGTAAATAGCATCCGAAGGAGCTGATCATGTGACAAATAGACCATACCGTCAGGGTGAACATTCAGCCTGAACTGGGTGGCCACAAGTGTGTTGACATTTTAATGAGCTGCTGTACCGGTCAGTGAGCAATACGCAGGTCAAACTCAGTATCTGAGCCGCACAGCGGGCAGATAGCACTGAACTTTATACCGCCAAAAGCTTAGCTTGCAAGGCGGGAACCTCCAGGTTATAGTATTTTATAAATGTAGACGGCGAGGCCCAGCCCGCGGCCATACAATATCTTGCAGGGTAACCCCGCTAGACCATGCCCACGAGGAGGCCATGCCTCTTGTGGAGTGCGCTCCAACACCCAAAGGGCACTGTAGGCCCTTAGAAGTGTAAGCCAGCGCTATGGCACCAACTATCCGTCTGGATAGGCTCTGTTTCGAATCGGCAAGTCCCTTAGCACGGCCGCCAAACGAAACGAAAAGCTGCTCAGTCTGTCTGAAACCAGACGAGCGGGACACATAAGCCCTTAGTGCCCTAACAGGGCAAAGGAGACTCGCGTCCTTCTCCTCATTGAGAACCGGACGGGCAGACAGGGAAATCACCTGGGCCCTGAACGGTGTGTTGAGGGATTTTGGCACGTAGCCGTGCTTCGGTTTGAGTATGACCTTAGAGTCATTAGGTCCAAACTCCATGCATGACGCGCTCACTGAGAGCGCTTGCAAGTCCCCTACGCGCTTCACTGAAGCGAGAGCCATAAGAAACGCTGTCTTGAAGACAAGTGTTTCATGTCTGACGACTGGATTGGCTCGAATGGGGCACCTTTCATGGCCTCCAAGACCGTGGAAAGGTCCCATGTCGGGACTGAAGGGGGCCTGGGAGGGTTTAGCCTCCGAGCTCCTCTAAGGAAACGCACGACTAAGTCGTTCTTTCCTAGTGACTGGCCAGACACCGGTTTTACAAACGTTGCTATGGCCGCCACGTATACTTTGAGCGTGGAAGGGGTCCTGCCCTTATCCAGTAGCTCCTGAAGGAAGGAAAGCACTTCCGTAACCCCGCAGTCTACAGGTGAAAAGCTCTGCGCTTGACACCAAGCAGAGAACACAGACCACTTCGAGGTGTAGAGCCGTCTGGTAGACGGGGCTCTAGCCTGCGCGATCGTGTTTAACACTCCCTCTGGGAGGTCAGCGGGTACCCGTTGATGGCCCCTGCGTGCAGGGACCACAAATCCGGGCGAGGATGCCAAATCGAGCCTCCCGCCTGAGAGAGGAGGTCTCTCCTCAACGGTAAAGGCCATGGGGCAGCGCTGGTCAGCTGCATCAGGACAGGGAACCACGACTGGTTTGTCCAGAGCGGAGCTATGAGTAGCACTGGGCATCCCTCCCTCCTGATTCGCTCCAACACCTGAGGCAGGAGTGAGACAGGGGGAAAAGCATATAGGGGGCGGCGGGGCCAAACATGGGCCAGCGCCTCCCGGCATTTCGAGAAGAATCTCGGGCAGTGAGCGTTTTCTTGGGACGCGAACAGGTCCACCTGCGCTTTGCCAAACGTTTCCCACAGCAGCTGGATCGTCTGCGGGTGCAGAGACCATTCTCCTGCTGGGACGTTGTTTCTGGACAGCCTGTCTGGCCCCACATTTAGGTGACCAGGCACATGCGCCGCTCTCAGCGAGAGCAGGTTGTGCTGAGCCCAGACCAGGAGGCGTTCCGTCAGCCTGTAAAGGTTTCGGGACCTGACGCCGCCCTGGTGATTTAAGTACGCCACCACTGACATGTTGTCCGACCGGACCAATACGTGGTGGCCTTTTATCTGGGGACAGAAGCGCCGTAGCGCTTTGTCGACTGCTATTAATTCCAAGCAGTTTATGTGAAGGAGCTTCTCCCGTACTGACCATAGGCCAGCTAGCGGTCTGCCTTCGAGCAGCGCTCCCTGCCCCGAAGTGGAGGCGTCCGTAGACACCACCTTCACACTCGAGGGGATCCCCAGACTCACACCTGACTGATACCAGTCGGTTGCTTTCCATGGTTTCAGAGCCGAAATGCACTGAAGGTCGACCCTGAGGCGAAATAGACCTGCGGTCCACGCCCTGGGGGGAACTCGTGCTTTTAGCCATAGCTGCAGTGGGCGCATGCGGAGCAGGCCCAACTGGAGTACGGAGGCTGCTGAGGCCATCAGACCCAGCATTTTCTGAAACCTTCTGAGCGGGACTATAGAGCCGTGGCGGAAGGATCTCGCGACGTGCTGAATATTCAATCCGCGCTCCGGTGACAGGCGTGCTGTCATGGATAGCGAGTCTAACACTGTTCCCAGAAAGGAAATTCTCCGACTGGGGAGCAGTGAGCTTTTCGCCCAACTGACTGTAAGGCCCAGCTCCTCGAGGTGCTCGAGTAATGCGGCCCTGTGTTCTATGAGCTCCGTTCGTGAACGAGCTAGAATCAGTCAATCGTCCAACTAGTTCAAAAACTCGCATGCCCCGAAGTCTCAGGGGGGGCGAGGGCCGCGTCCATGCACTTCGTGAACGTACGGGGTGCTAGGGACAGGCTGAACGGCAGGACTGTGTATTGATATGCCTGGCCCTCGAAGGCGAATCTCAAGAATCGCCTGTGATGGGACGCTATTTGTATTTGAAAATAGGCGTCTTTCAGATCTATTGACATGAACCAGTCTCCTTGGCGCACTTGCGCGAGGATTTTCCTGGTCGTAAGCATTCTGAACTGGCGCTTCACAAGCGTTCTGTTCAGCAGTCGCAGATCTAGAATGGGTCTGAGCCCACCATCTTTTTTCGGTACCAGAAAATATCTGCTGTATAAGCCCCCTTCGCCCTGAGATAGAGGTTCTATAGCCCCTTCTCTCAGTAGTTTCGCTATCTCGGCTCGAAGTAGATGAAACACTTCGCTTTACACCGTAGTTTCGACTCGCGCCGTATAACGGCGGGGGCGTCGAGCGAACTGTAGCGAACAGCCTCTCTTTATAGTGTTCAGCACCCACTCTGATACCCCGGGAAGCCTTGACCACGCATCCGCGTGAATAGCTAGGGGCAGAATGAAATCTGGGCTCTGGCCGCGGGAAAGCGGCGGCACAAGAGTCCGTGTGTGCTGGGAACACAGCGCCGTGTTTACGGCGTTCGAGGCGGGGGGCGCGCTGATCACAGCGGGCAGCCTGGCCGCGCTCATCTCCTCTGAGGCGGGTAGCGCCGAGAGAGTGAGCGGGGCGAATCCCGTGGGATTCGGCGTGTCTGTGAGGAAATGTGGGCGCGGGACCACGGGCACATTTGCTACACTGAAAACACTGTCGTTTAGGGCCGACTGAATGTGTGTTGGTTTCGTTTTTACAGAAACCGAGGGACACGCAGCGTGTAGTGTAAGCGGGCATGGGGATATGGGCACGTTCACTACAGTGTTTGCACAATCGACCGGAGTCGATTTTATTTGTGCGAGCCCTGCACCGTGGCGGGCTGTGTCTGGGTGTGGGAATGGGCACTGGGGCGTGGGCATTCTTACAACACTCATAACACCATCGGCCGAGGCCGGAACACCAGAAAATACACTCTTTATTGGATTTATCTGGGTAGCCGTAAAAACAGCTTTTGTGTGCAGGCAAGCGGGCTGAGACACCGGCTGCTTCACTGCAAAATACACTGGGACAGTCACAACGCATGGGGCTGAACGAGCGAGAAGTTTTGGTGGAAATCCGGCCGCAGCGGGATCTGAACACCGTCGTTTTCCTAGAGCGGCTAGGAAGACTTTGGGGCCTCGGGCTTGATCTCAATCCTCGGCCGGGGCCCGCGGTGAGGGGGGCGGCGTCCGGCGGAGCGAGACCGCGGTCTCTGATCCCGGGCCTGGCGGCGCTGTGAGGCGGCGGCGGCGGAGGGCGGTGCAGGCTGGGGCTGAGAGCTGCGAGCAGGCGGCTTGGTGCGGCCTGTAGCGGAGCTCGAGCGCTTCGGCAGGAAGTGCTTCATAGCCTGAGAAGTCTTCTGCACCTCAACAAACCTGTCCGCGAAGTCCTTGACGGCCGTTCCGAACAGGCCCTCCGGGGAAATGGGCGCGTCGAGGAACACAGAGCGCTCGGCTTCCGTCATCTCAGACAGCGTCAACCATAAGTGTCTCTCGGCAACGGCGAGAGAGGCCATGTTCCGCCCCATGGCTTGCGCAGCGGCTTTAGAAGCGCGTAGAGCGAGGTCCGTAGCGCTCCTCAGGTCCGCCACACAGATAGCACCGGGTCCCTCCTCGTCCAGCTTGAGGAGGAGGTCTGCCTGGTAGATCTGCAGAATAGACATCGTGTGCAGCGCTGAGACTGCTTGCCCGGCTGCGGTGTAAGCGCGTCCGTGCAGCGATGATGTCACTCGGCAGGCTTTGGACGGGAGCGTCGTCTGAACCCGCCGTCCCGCAGAGGGCGGGCAGAGATGCGACGCGACAGCCGTCTCCACCGGAGGAATGGCGAGGTAGCCTCTACTTCCCGCACCGTCGACAGCGGAGAATGCCGCGGAGGTAGAGGTACGCATCCTGGCGGAAAAGGGGGCCTTCCACGACTTTGCAACCTCCTCGTGAAGTTCCGGGAGGAAGGGCGCGGGCCTAGATTTTGACGGAGCCTCGTCTTTCCCGAGAAAGCGCCCGTCTAATCTGTTGCGCGGCGGCAGCGTGGGTGCCTCCCAATCGAGGCCGATGCTTTCTACGGCCTTGGTGAGCAGACGCATCAGCTCAGTCTCAATGCCGGCTCTCTTCCCAGAGGGTTGGCGGGGAGCGTTAGCGGAGGGGAGGTCCACAGAGCTCGCCCAATCCTCGCTATCCGAAGCCAAGAGAGAACACGCCTCGGTGTTGTCGTCCAACTCGATGGCGGACGCGGCGGCGGACGGCGGCCGCTGTCCGTCGGTGAGCGACTCGAGCGAAGCCGGCGAAGCTGGCGGGCGAACCGGCGAGCTTTGGCGGGCTGGAGATTTCTTGCGGCGCTTCTTGCGACGCGGCGTCACGGCAGGCTGGGATACGGGCTCGGAGAACGAAGCTAGGCGAGTCCGCAGAGTCACCATAGGCAAACGTTCGCAGTGATGGCATCCGCCGTCAGCGAGCGCGATGGCCGCGTGATCCTCACCCAGGCAGGACACGCAGATGACATGTCGGTCCTCGTCGCTGAGTGGGGCTCGGCAAGAACCACAGGAAGGCATCTTTAAAAAGACGCCGCTCTTTTAGAGGGGGTGGGAAAAAAGCAGATATGCAGACACACACACACACTCTAGGCAGAGGAAAGGATATAACGCCGGAAAGCACAGCAGGTACGGCGGCTGAAGGCGGCGAGGCCAGCGACTCCAGACTCAATGGCACGTCCCGCTGAAGGCTACAGGTCGACGGCGCGGCTTCTCACTCTGGATCCAGCGATGCGGGAGGCTTCGCTGAAGAGATGAAAATCGACGTAAGAGCAGCTATCGAGCCTAGATATAGGGCGAGACCACGCCCTTTCTGGCGGGACGTGACGATATGGGCGCGAAGGGCCCCCATTCGTCGTGACGTCACGCAGAGCCTCTCTCGATAGGCTGCTGCTATTGCCGCAGAGCAGCCAATAGGCGCGCGAGCTATCTCGCCTAGGTCTGCTTGCTGCTGCAAAGCGTTTTACATTAGTAAAAAATTAAGGATAATTTTTGGCTTCAATATCTCGTGGAAAAGAGTTTTCCCCATAGCGTAAGATATTACACAGTACGAGAGATACTCTCGTAAGAGAACTCAGTTATTTCAATGTAACATGAACAAACAAACACATAAAACACATTGAATATTTCTGTTTAAAATGTCTTTTAAAAAGAGAAGTTTCTTTTCTCTGTAACATTAACTTCCTGTGGCACATTCCACATTCCTGGGGGGGATGTGTGGTGGAATGTGTGTGTGTGTGTTAATTTTGAGTCCTGGGGGTGGGGAACGCTGGTTTGGAAGCTTCCCCGCCTTTGAAGGCTCTTAGGATTTTAGTTATCCAGAATATATTTAATTATTCAGATTCACCCTAAATACGCTACATAGGAAACATTGTTTTCCTGACAAAGACAAATATTTCCTCTTAATCCAGTAATCATATTTTCATTAAAGATTAAGAGGTTAAAAAAGGTGGCGAATTGTTCGCAACAAGTTCTGTAAAAAGCATTTAGAAAGTAAGGCTTTAAGTGAACTTTACCAAATATTAAGTTCAGTTATAGAACATTAGCGCATTGAGTTTAAATTAAAACAATATTTCGTCAAACACGTCATTACCGAATTGAGGGTTGTTTAATAATTATCAAGCACACGCACTTGGTGAGATTATTCAGAAAAAGCGACAATAGTGTTTTTTCTGATAAATCATCGTACACGGAAGCACTGTGTTTTGTTGTATCCCCAGATTTTGAGGGTCGCTTAGAGAAAGATGTCTTTGTATTTTTAAAAACATAGATAGTTCTACGACCTACATATATGTTTTACACGAAAAAAAATATTTCAGAGATCCTTGTGCGGTATTCTATATTCGCATAAAGGGTTAAAATATAAAATATAGATTTAAGAGATATTTAAAAACTATGATGGTATAATAATATAATGTTGTTTAAACCATCATTTTATTAAAATCTAGAAAATTCATGCGAATACTGTCGTATATGAACAAAGAGAAGACCTAGAGTTCGCTAACATTACAGCTAACTGTAGGAAACAGATAGCCATGGGGTGAAAGTGTAAAGAAGACACCATACAAAATACGATAAGTGTTACGATAGTGTTGTTGAAAATGAAACCGTGGTAAACAATTTAAGAACACTGGCGCTGTTAAACATGCGGTTCAATAACAATGTTCAATATGAACAAGAATCCGACTGAGCGTGTTTCATATATAACTGTAGATAGTTAGATATAATTTATCTAACAATTGATATTTACGATGTTAAAACATTTTGATGATGAGGCCAAAAACTGCTTACCACATGTTTTCATAACTTACTGCTTACCGCCTGTTTTCTGGATCAGGCCTAAAAGACCTCTGGCTAAAACTCTTGTGTCAAAGTATCGGTGTAGACGGAATTAAAAAAGAATCATCTCGCCTTTCACGTAAAAATATCAATGCTAATTCATTAGCTTAACCGTTGTTTAGCCACATACATAAAATAACTGTGTATCTATGACTGTGCTGTGAAATGGGCAATAGCTAGACGAGTTTGCAGTATAATAGTTTTATAGGTACCAGAAAAACAGCAATACTCATCTTTCATGTCGATGTTTCGTAGACATAGCTGAAAGATGTTCTAAAAGAAATATCTCATGTAGAAATATCTGTTCATGTTTTTGCAAACTGTACAAAAACAAAAAGAAGCAAGATGTAAACGGTCTAATTGACTAGTACATAAAATGTCAATTACAAAACTGATCACATGTGACTTTCTGTATGACTGTATGTTGTATTTACTTTTTAGCGCGTTGATCACTAGAATTTACTTTTGTGCAATTTTATCTGCATAGTCAGATGTTATTCTGTTGTAATAGTTTAACTGTAAAACAGCATGCACTTACTTTTTGCGTTAATACTTTGTGTATTTATTATAAACGGTGCTTTTCACCCCTGTTTTATTAGTGATTTCTTAGAATTTTGAATTCATGTATAAAGATTATGTTTTAAAGTTAGACCATAGTCTTTACAAGAGTATGGTAATTTGCATCACTACGGTGTGACAAAATATGTTGGCGTGTAAAAATACATCCAAACATTTAAGCACAGCTATTTACACACACAAACATACTAAGCAGGATAATATCTAATTGTAGGTTGTGAACATTCCAGTATCTGATTATTTGGGGTCAGAGAACAATATTTGAACAAAATTTCGTGCAGGATGTTGAAGTAAAGGTGATAGTTAATAACAAAACTTTAAATCAACATGAAACCCTAATATTAAAGTTTGATAATGACTTCCATAATATTTTCTTTTAGTAAAGCTATGCCTGGATCAGCGTGAGGGTGAGACCTCGTAGAGATTACACCAATATTAGGGTTCTCAAACATTGCCTGTTTTTAAGGAATACAAACTTTGCCATGGTTTATTATATGGCCAGTTTGGTTTCTTCTTACTTGTACAAATTAAAACTCCATCACCAATCAATTATTAAAAACATTTTTTATTTTTTTGTTTTTTTTTTAAAACTGTTTAAGTACATAATGCCAAACAATAGGCTACAACAGTTGTTATTGCAGTTTCTTCATCTTCATCTGGTGTGTTGCATTCGCTCGCACATTTGTAACTGATTTATTGAGCAATCAAGATTATTCAATAGTCAATTATTGGATCAATGTTCTTGACTTTTTTTTCAACCAACTGACTGGTGTTTGCTTTCAGAAACCTTTGGTGATCTGAGAATATAAAAATTAAAACAATAACAGGAAAAAAGGAAAATGAAGGCAAAATAGGGGAGAATATAAAGATTGAATCTAACCTTGTATTAACCTGTTTCTCTTCTTTCCCAGCATCCCCTTTTGGGCAGTATTTGGCTTTGATAAAATCTGCAGTAAATAAATAAGTTTGATAAGTCTGCAGTAAAGGCTATAGTAATAGTTACAATTCTGAGTCTGATCCAGGAGCATTACCCCACATACATAAATTAATCCTGGCTTATTGTACAAGACTCGATCCAATAGCACCAAAAACATAAAAAATTCTGTATTGCAAATATTCCTTAAAATTGGTCCTGAATAGTTAACTACTGCTTAATTAAGATTCATTTTATACATTACATAGGCGAAAACTGTTTTAATAGTTTCTCGTGTAAGACACTTACATTATGCCGGCACATTTGATTTGGCAGAAGTCATATTGATCTCAAAGGAGCTTGAACCAGTTATGATCGGCGAAAACACATGGCCATCATCAGATGCAGAGATTTTACCTGTTTACATAAAATGTCTGTCAGTTCATCCATCAATTATTCATTTTTTCTTCTTTTATTATTGCTGCCATGAATTGAGTTAATTCATGCCTTTGATAAAATCTGCAGTAAATAAATAAGTTTGATAAGTCATGCAGTAAAATAAATGGCTGATAAAGGCTGTAGTAATAGTTACAATTCTGAGTCTGAATAATCCAGGAGCATGACACTAAATAAAATAAATTCTACAAAACTCGATCCTATAGTACCAAAAACACAAAAAATTCTGTATTGCAAATTTGCACACGACACTGTTAGACCAGAATGTAACCTTCCTTAAAATTGGCCCCAAATAGTTAACTACGACTGATTCATTAAGAATAATTTTATACATTACATAGGCGAAAACTGTTTTAATAGTTTCTTGTGTATTGAACTTACAATATGCCGGCACATTTGGTTTGCCAGAAGTCATATTGATCTCAAAGGAGCCAAGAGTTAAACCAGTTATGATCGGCGAAAACACATGGCCATCATCAGATGCAGAGATTTTGCCGGTTTACATAAAATATCTGTCAGTTCATCCGTCAATTATTCATTATACATAGAGTGCAACAGTGCCTCCCCCTTTTTTCATTCTTATTTCCCATAGTGATTTAAAAATATATATATTATATATAAATATGCAAAATATGCATATGCAAGCTTATACAAACATTTCAGTATTTTTAGAGGGTAGGGAGATTTTGTCATTCGCAGTGCTTCATGGGAGTGGGGCAGAGCTATTTTGGAGTGTGTTGCTTTTTAAAAACTATGTTTGACATCATTTACACTACAGCATCATGGCTCATGGGTAATGTAGTTTTCAGCAGGAGTGAATAAGCTGAAGAATAAGCTGAAGGCTTTATCAGAAGCAAATACCATGTATTAACAACCTCTTAGCTCACTGTAGGTCTGTCTTTAAAATTAATTTCCGTATGGAGAAAGTAAATGTTTTTACTTCCAGAAACTGCCTGTTGCACTCTCATTACAAATAAAATATAAACCACACTAACATGTTACTTGAATGCCTGATTGTCCTGCAGTGTTTGCTGTCTCTAGAGAGAGAGAGAGAGAGAGAGAGAGAGAGAGGAGAGAGAGAGAGAGAGAGGAGAGAGAGAGAGAAGAGAGAGAGAGAGAGAGAGAGAAAGGAAAGACCATGTTTTATAATAAACGATGCTGCAGATTTTAGTTACATCAGATAAAAAATACAACAGTTAAAACAATATAGCATAATGCAAAATAAACATTGCTGTAAAACAGACATTTTAAACTGATAGTTTTGTGATATGGTTTAAAACTATGGCATAATGAGCATAAACAATGTTGTACATTTTTAAAATCATACTTTATGATAAATATAGTAGAGACATTTAATATCTGTATCATAATGCAATCCCCCATATTTAAAAAAAATCATAATTTGATAAATTAAAATAGTAGATACGTTTTAATATCTGTATCACCAATATCATAATACAATACTCCATATTTTAAAATCATACTTTGATAAATTAATATCTGTATCACCAATATCATGATAATGCCCCATGTTTAATATAGTAGATACATTTAATATCTGTATCGCATCAATATCTGTATCACCAATATCATAATAATGTACCATGTCTAAAAAATCATACTTTAACCAATTAATATAGTAGATAAAAATATCCACATCACATCAATATCATAATACAATGTCCTATGTTTAAAAAAAAAAATCATATCTACTGTTTATACATGGGCAAAATACATCATTGCTTGATACAGATAAACAGCAATAGCATATTATAGAAATACTTACTGTTCTGCATTTTTGATAAGGTCCAGACATGGGGTATGGCACACGTCCGTGTGTCTTGGCTGTTCTCTTACGAGAGTATCTCTCGTACTGCGTAATAGCTTACGCTATGGGGAAAACTCTTTTCATCGAGATATTGAAGCCAAAAAATTATCCTTAATTTTTAATCAATGTAAAACGCTTTGCAGCAGCAAGCAGACATAGGCGAGACAGCTTGCGCGCCTATTGGCTGTCTTGCGGCAAAAGCAGCAGCCTATCGAGAGAGGCTCTGCGTGACGTCATGATGAATGGGGGCACTTCGCGCCCATATCGTCACGTCCCGCCAGAAAGGGCGTGGTCTCGCCCTATAAACAAACTCGATAAGCTGCCATACACTGATTTTTCATCGCCGAAGCGAACCAGAGCGTATTCCAAGCACGGCAAGATACGCAGTACTCGTTCCCTCTCTAGAGAGAACCGAGGTTACGTTAGTAACCGAGTACGTTCTCTTACGAGAGTATCTCTCGTACTGCGTAATAGCTTACGCTACGGGGAACACAGTGTAACACGCCGTGCGGATAGGGATCCAACACCAAAGTCCCAGGGGCAAAGGCCCAGGGCTCATGTAGTGCATAATCACCATACACTCACAGAGAGTAAAAAAGGAGAGTGCGTGTCCTGCCTGGGTGAGGATCACGCGGCCATCGCGCTCGCTGACGGCGGATGCCATCATTGTGAGCGGCTGCCTATGGTGACTCTGCGGACTCGCCTGGCGTCGTTCTCCGAGCCCGCATTCCAGCCCACCGTGATGCCGCGCCGCAAGAAGCGCCGCGCCCAGCGCGCTCCCGAGCTATCTTCTGCCCGCCAAAGCTCGCCGGTTCGCCCGCCAGCTTCGCCGGTTTCGCTCGAGTCGCTCCAAACGGACAACGGCCGCCGTCTGCCGCCGCGTCCGCACTTGAGCTTGACGAACCTACCGGAGCCGGCATTGAAACTGAGCCGCTCTCTCAAGCCATGGATTACATCGGCCTCGACTGAAAGGCACCCGCGCAACAGGCTGGACGGACGCTTTCTCGGGAAAGACGAAGCTCCGTCACAGTCGAGACCCTTCCTCCCTGAAAGGTGAGAAACATTTGTGGCTAACGCTATCCGAGATGACGTAAGCTGAGCGCTCCGTGTTCCTCGACGCTCTCGCTCTGCTGGACGCCGCCCCCCTCAGCGCGGGCCCCGGCCGAGGATTGAGATAAAGCCCGAGGTCTCAAGGCCTTCCTAGTCTCTCTAGGAAAGCGACGGTGTTCAGTTCCCGCTGAGGCCGGATTTCCACCAAAACTTCTCGCTCGTTCAGTTCCAAGCAATGTGACTGTTCCAGTGTATTTCGCAGTGAGCACGCTGATTCCACAGCCCGCTTGCCTGCGCACAAAGGCCGTCGTTTCGGCTAACCAACAGCGCCGCCAGGCCCGAGATCAAACACCGCGCTCTCGCTCTGCTGGACGCCGCCCCCCTCAGCGCGGGCCCCGGCCGAGGATTGAGGTAAAGCCCGCTGCGGCCGGATTTCCACCAAAACTTCTCGCTCGTTCAGTTCCATGCGTTGTGACTGTCCCAGTGTATTTCGCAGTGAAGCAGCCGGTGTCTCAGCCCGCTTGCCTGCGCACAAAAGCCGTTTCTATGGCTACCCAGATAAATCCAATAAAGAGTGCATTTTCTGGTGTTCCGGCCACGGCCGATGGTGTTACGAGTGTTGTAAGAATGCCCACGTCCCAGTGCCCATTCCCACACCCAGACACAGCCCGCCACGGTGCAGGGCTAGCACAAATAAAACCGACTCAGGTCGGTTGTGCAGAAAATGTAGTGAACGCGCCCATACAATGCCCGCTTACACTACACGATGCATGTCCCTTGGTTTCTGTAAAAACGAAACTAACACACATTCAGTCGGCGCGAGCTGACAGTGTTCTCAGTGCAGTAAATGTGCCCGCTGTCCCGCGCCCGCATTTCCTCACTGACACGCCGAATCCCACGGGATTCACCCTCGCTCGCTTTCTCTGCACAACCCGTCACAGAGAAGCTGAGCGCGGGCAGGCTGCCCGCTGTGATTAGCGCGCACCCCGCCTCGCACGCTGTAAACACAGCGTTGATTCAGTCGGCGCGAGCCGAGTGTTCTCAGTGCAGAAAATGTGCCCGCTGTCTCGCGCCCGCATTTCTCACAGACACGCCGAATCTCACGGGATTCGCCCCCGCTCGTTTTCTCTGCACAACCCGTCACAGAGAAGCTGAGTGCGGCCAGGCTGCCAGCTGTGATCAGCGCGCGCCTCGCACGCTGTAAACAACAGTGATTCAGTCGCGCGAGCTGACAGTATTCTCAGTGTAGTAAATGTGCCCACATTCTCTCACACACGCCGAATCCCACGGGATTCGCCCCGCTCGCTTTCTCTGCACGTCCCGCCATAGAGAAGCTGAGCGCGGCAAGGCTGCCCGCTGTGATCAGCGTGCCCCCCCGCCTCGAACGCTGTAAACACGGTGTTGTGTTCCCAGTACACAGGGGCTCTCGAGCGGCCGTCCTGCCGCGGCCAGAGCCCAGATTTCATTCTACCCCTAGCTATTCACGCAGATGCGTGGCCAAGGCTTCCCGGGTATCAGAATGGGTGTTGAACACTATAACGAGAGGCTATTCGCTACAGTTCGCTCGACGCCCCCGCCGTTATACGGCGCGCGTCGAAACTACGGTGAAAAGCGAAGTGTTTCATCTACTTCGAGCCGAGATAGCGAAACTACTGAGAAAAGGGGGCTTATACAGCAGATATTTTCTGGTACCGAAAAAGATGGAGGGCTCAGACCCATTCTAGATCTGCGACTGCTGAACAGAACGCTTGTGAAGCGCCAGTTCAAAATGCTTACGACCAGGAAAATCCTCGCGCAAGTGCGCCAAGGAGACTGGTTCATGTCAATAGATCTGAAAGACGCCTATTTCCAAATATAAATGGCGTCCCATCACAGGCGATTCTTGAGATTCGCCTTCGAGGGCCAGGCATATCAATACACAGTCCTGCCGTTTGGCCTGTCCCTAGCACCCCGTACGTTCACGAAGTGCATGGACGCGGCACTCGCCCCCCTGAGACTTCGGGGCATGCGAGTTTTGAACTACTTGGACGATTGGCTGATTCTAGCTCGTTCACGAACAGAGCTCATAGAACACAGGGCCGCATTACTCGAGCACCTCGAGGAGCTGGGCCTTACAGTCAATTGGGCGAAAAGCTCACTGCTCCCCAGTCGGAAAATTTCCTTTCTGGGAACAGTGTTGGACTCGCTATCCAGGACGGCACGCCTGTTACCGAAGCACGGATTAAATATTCAGCACGTCGCGAAATCCTTCCGCCACGGCTCTATAGTCCCGCTCAGAAGGTTTCAGAAAATGCTGGGTCTGATGGCCTCAGCAGCCTCTGTACTCCAGTTGGGCCTGCTCCGCATGCGCCCATTGCAGCTATGGCTAAAAGCACGAGTTCCCCCAGGGCGTGGACTGCGGGTCTATTTCGCCTCAGGGTCGACCTTCAGTGCGTTTCAGCTCTGAAACCGTGGAAAGTGACCGACTGGTATCAGTCAGGTGTGAGTCTGGGGATCGCCTCGGGTGTGAAGGTGGTGTCTACGGACGCCTCCACATCGGGGTGGGGAGCGCTGCTCGAGGGCAGACCGCTAACTAGCCTGTGGTCAGTACGGGAGAAGCTCCTTCACATAAACTGCTTGGAATTAATAGCAGTCGACAGAGCGCTACGGCGCTTCTGTCCCCAGATAAAAGGCCACCACGTCTTGGTCCGATCAGACAACATGTCAGTGGTGGCGTACATAAATCGCCAGGGCGGCGTCAGGTCCCGAAACCTTTACAGGCTGACGGAACGCCTCCTGGTCTGGGCTCAGCACAACCTGCTCTCGCTGAGAGCGGCGCATGTGCCTGGTCACCTAAATGTGGGGCCAGACAGGCTGTCCAGAAACAACGTCCCAGCAGGAGAATGGTCGCTGTACCCGCAGACGATCCAGCTGCTGTGGGAAACGTTTGGCAAAGCGCAGGTGGACCTGTTCGCGTCCCAAGAAAACGCTCATTGCCCGAGATTCTTCTCGAAAAGCCGGGACGCGCTGGCCCATGTTTGGCCCCGCCGCCCCCCATATGCTTTTCCCCCTGTCTCACTCCTGCCTCAGGTGTTGGAGTGAATCAGGAGGGAGGGATGCCCAGTGCTACTCATAGCTCCGCTCTGGACAAACCAGTCTTGGTTCCCTGTCCTGATGCAGCTGACCAGCGCTGCCCCATGGCCTTTACCATTGAGGAGAGACCTCCTCTCTCAGGCGGAAGGCTCGATTTGGCATCCTCGCCCGGATTTGTGGTCCCTGCACGCATGGGCCATCAACGGGTACCCGCTGACCTCCCAGAGGGAGTGTTAAACACGATCGCGCAGGCTAGAGCCCCGTCTACCAGACGGCTCTACTCCTCGAAATGGTCTGTGTTCTCTGCTTGGTGTCAAGCGCAGGGCTTTTTCACCTGTAGACTGCGGGGTTACGGAAGTGCTTTCCTTCCTTCAGGAGCTACTGGATAAGGGCAGGACCCCATCCACGCTCAAAGTATACGTGGCGGCCATAGCAACGTTTGCAAAACCGGTGTCTGGCCAGTCACTGGGAAAGAACGACTTAGTCGTGCGTTTCCTTAGAGGAGCTCGGAGGCTAAACCCTCCCAGGCCCCCTTCAGTCCCGACATGGGACCTTTCCACGGTCTTGGAGGCCATGAAAGGTGCCCCATTCGAGCCAATCCAGTCGTCAGACATGAAACACTTGTCTTTCAAGACAGCGTTTCTTACGGCTCTTGCTTCAGTGAAGCGCGTAGGGGACTTACAAGCGCTTTCAGTAAGCGTGTCATGCATGGAGTTTGGGCCTAATGACTCAAAGGTCATACTCAAACCTAAGCACGGCTACGTGCCGAAATCCCTCAACACACCGTTCAGGGCCCAGGTGATTTCCCTGTCTGCCCTTCCGGTTCTCAATGAGGAGGACGACGCAACTCTTCTTTGCCCAGTCAGGGCATTAAGAGCTTATGTGTCCCGCTCGTCTGGGTTCAGACAGACCGAGCAGCTTTTCGTTTCGTATAGCGGGCGTTCCAAGGGGCTTGCCGCTTCGAAACAGAGCCTATCCAGATGGATAGTCGATGCCATAGCGCTGGCTTACACTTCCAAGGGCTTGCAGTGCCCCTTGGGTGTCAGAGCGCACTCCACGAGAGGCGTGGCCTCGTCGTGGGCATGGTCTAGCGGGGTCACCCTGCAAGATATCTGTACGGCCGCGGGCTGGGCCTCGCCGTCTACATTTATAAAATACTATAACCTGGAGGTGCCTGCCTTACAAGCTAAGCTTTTGGCTATCTAGACTTCAGTGCTATCTGCCCGCTGTGCGGCTCGGATACTGAGTGTTTGGCATGCGCATCGTTCAGACCGATGCAGCAGCTCCATGAGTACTGGCACAAGTAGGGCCACCCAGTTTAGGCTGAAAGCTTTCACCCTGGCTGCGTGGTTTAATGGTCATATGGTTAGCCCCTGTGGGTCTATCTATAAGGAGAAATGCTTCCAGCCTCTCCTTTTTTACTCTCTGTGAGTGTATGGTGATTATGCACTACATGAGCCCTGGGCCTTTGCCCCTGGGACTTTGGTGTTGGATCCCTATCCGCACGGCGTGTTACACTGTGTTCCCCATAGCGTAAGCTATTACGCAGTACGAGAGATACTCTCGTAAGAGAACGTACTCGGTTACTAACGTAACCTCGGTTCTCTCTAGAGAGGGAACGAGTACTGCGTATCTTGCCGTGCTTGGAATACGCTCTGGTTCGCTTCGGCGATGAAAAATCAGTGTATGGCAGCTTATCGAGTTTGTTTATAGGGCGAGACCACGCCCTTTCTGGCGGGACGTGACGATATGGGCGCGAAGTGCCCCCATTCGTCATGACGTCACGCAGAGCCTCTCTCGATAGGCTGCTGCTTTTGCCGCAAGACAGCCAATAGGCACGCAAGCTGTCTCGCCTATGTCTGCTTGCTGCTGCAAAGCGTTTTACATTGATTAAAAATTAAGGATAATTTTTTGGCTTCAATATCTCGATGAAAAGAGTTTTCCCCATAGCGTAAGCTATTACGCAGTACTCGTTCCCTCTCTAGAGAGAACCGAGGTTATGTTAGTAACCGAGTACGTTTTCCCCATAGCGTAAGCTATTACGCAGTACTCGTTCCCTCTCTAGAGAGAACCGAGGTTACGTTAGTAACCGAGTACGTTTTATAGCCTTTTACAGTAAGAGCCTGTGGAAAACTATGGGGAAACGGCGGAGCTGTGTGTCCACTAGATTCATTCAGTACTCTATGAAGTGTTTAGGTTCAAGACCAATTCACATTCCCAGGGGTGTAGGCAGACCTTTTGATTACACGAGCGCCATATATCACTGACAACTGTCACTCCTGAAAATAAGTCCTATGGAGTTGCAACCCAGTCTCACGGCAGTTCTGTCCATGCTGGCAGACACTACCTGTGTGATTTTTTTTCTTCAACTCTGTAAAACATGCAAGATGTATTTATTTATTTATTTTGAAATAATTCGTTCAGTAAGACATTTTATTTTGTATTATATATTTTTATTTTATATTATTTATATAATTTTAAATTAAAACAATGCTTTTTCAACTTTAGTCTGATAAAATTCCAACGGCCCTAGCAATGTGGGAGTGTAAAACTTTAAAGATTTATTTAAGACAATCTTTTCATTTTAAAATAGCATATTTAAACTTTTACGATTATGCTTTGAAATAAATTCTTATATCTATACTAATGTCCTATAGCCACCATATGTAGAAACATGTTTAGACTTTATGTTCTCTTAGCAAAACAGGAGTGACAATGATGTAATGCACGCCTTGTAAGATTTAAGGCAGAGCTCATGAAACTGACGCTCATACTGAACATACGCACATGTGCACGCGCGCACACACACACACACACACACACACACACACACACACACACACGCACACACACACATGTACTGAGAGTATGAGAGAGAGAGAGAGAGAGAGAGAGAGAGAGAGAGAGAGAGAAGAGAGAGAGAGAGAGAGAGAGAGAGAGAGAGAGAGAGAGAGAGAGAGAGAGAGAGAGAGAAGAGAGAGAGAGATCACTCGTCATCTTATGCATCTTAACCATTCATAGGCTGTATGGACATCTGAGATAATAGAAGCTACTTCAACTCTGTGAAAATGTAAACTGTACTTATTTCATCTAAAATTATTGAATCAGTAAATTTTGTTTGATATTTATTTTTAAAATGAACGATTAAAGCATTTAATTTATATACTTTTAAAGAACAGCATGTTTTTTCAACTTTAGTTAGTGTTAAAATTATATTTGTAAATTAATAATTGCACATTTATAACCATTTCATTTATATACTTTGCAAGATCAATGTTTTTCAACTCTAGTTAGTGTTAAATGTTATATTTTGTAAATGGCTAGATGTAAATTTTATAACCATTTCATTTATATACTTTTAAAGATCAATGTTTTTTTTTTTTTTGTGAGATAAACTTCCAGTGTCCTCAGCAATGTGCTCAGGAATGCGGAGGAGTATCATGGCGCACACACAGTGGTACCTTTGCTGCTACCAGCGTTGTGATTTATTTGAAAGTAAATTACTACAGCCATGTAAGAATCACACACCGGCCCTTTGAACTCAGAGACTGTCATGCACTATGACTATGAGAGAAAGAGAATCACTTACCGAGTCTTTTCGTACACTGTATGAAAATTCATGTGTTAGGAACTACTTCTTCAACGCTCTAGAAATGCAAGGTATTTTTGTTTTTCAACTCTAGTTGGTGTTAAATATTTTAATTTATATTTCATTTATTTACTTTTAAATGAACAGAATGGTTTTCAACTTTATATGAACAGAATCTTTTTTCAGTTTTTGTATATGACTATATACTTTTTGTGAGATAATCCCAAAGCGTCCTCAGCAATGCGCTCATGAACGTGGACGGTGGGAGGGATCGTGTGACAGGCACACACACACACATAGACAGAGCCCCTTCGTGTTCACGCGCGCTTGGGAGTATGAGAGATAATCACTCGTCATCTTATACATCTTTTGACATCCATTTCATAAAACGGTATGGTTTCTTCAACTCTTCAACAATTTTTGGAATTATTGGTTCAGTAAATTTCTAGTCAGATATTTTATTTTATATTTTTTAATTTATATTTAATTTATTTACTTTTAAAGATTAATGGTTTTTTTTTTATTTATTTTTTTTATTGATTACTTTTAAAGATCAATGGTTTTCAACTTTATATACTTTTAAATGAACAATGTTTCTTCAACTTTTGTGAGATAAACCCCAAAAGTGTCCTCAGCAATGCGCGCAGAAATACGGACGGTGGGAGGGATCGTGTGACACACACACACACACACACACACACACACACACACACACACACACACACACACACACACACACACACACACACACACACACACACACACACACACACACACACACACACACACACACACACACACACACACACATATTGCAGGGATCAAAGACAACTGATCACTTGATGTATAACCCCGCCGGATCAAAGACAGCTATCATGTCAGGATCCGCTTGATCTATCATACCGGGATCCACTTGATCCATCATACCCCGGATCAAAGACAACTGGGTAAAACTAAATGTCAACTTGATCTATCAATCAATTTAATCCATCATGTCAGGATCAAAACCAACTGTCAACACCGGATCAAAGACAACCGGGTAAAACTTGATTGATCGTATCTGGGCAACACGCCAATACCTAGATCAAAGGACCAAGGGACAAAGGTTAATCCTAGATCAAAGCAACTCCGGAGGGTCACCGGAAGGACAGGGGGCGGGGCAAGGTCAAAGGTCAAAGTCGTAAATCATTTTGACATAAGGTGGATCATAATAACTACTAACACAAGTACACAATATAATTACCTCAAGTGTCACGCTGTGAACTCAAATAGCACACATTTATCCATTTGTAAATGATTAAATTCATGTGTATAATGATTCAATGGCCCATTCAATAAAGAAACAAGACACATTATTTTATTCTCCTCCTGATCAAAGATGGATCTGCAAATCTCAGTTCTCTTACGAGAGTATCTCTCGTACTGCGTAATATCTTACGCTATGGGGAAAAACTCTTTTCCACGAGATATTGAAGCCAAAAATTATCCTTAATTTTTTACTAATGTAAAACGCTTTGCAGCAGCAAGCAGACCTAGGCGAGACAGCTCGCGTGCCTATTGGCTGCTCTGCGGCAATAGCAGCAGCCTATCGAGAGAGGCTCTGCGTGACGTCACGACGAATGGGGGCCCTTCGCGCCCATATCGTCACGTCCCGCCAGAAAGGGCGTGGTCTCGCCCTATATCTAGGCTCGATAGCTGCTCTTACGTCGATTTTCATCTCTTCAGCGAAGCCTCCCGCATCGCTGGATCCAGAGTGAGAAGCCGCGCCGTCGACCTGTAGCCTTCAGCGGGACGTGCCATTGAGTCTGGAGTCGCTGGCCTCGCCGCCTTCAGCCGCCGTACCTGCTGTGCTTTCCGGCGTTATATCCTTTCCTCTGCCTAGAGTGTGTGTGTGTGTTTGCATATCTGCTTTTTTCCCACCCCTCTAAAAGAGCGGCGTCTTTTTAAAGATGCCTTCCTGTGGTTCTTGCCGAGCCCCACTCAGCGACGAGGACCGACATGTCATCTGCGTGTCCTGCCTGGGTGAGGATCACGCGGCCATCGCGCTCGCTGACGGCGGATGCCATCACTGCGAACGTTTGCCTATGGTGACTCTGCGGACTCGCCTAGCTTCGTTCTCCGAGCCCGTATCCCAGCCTGCCGTGACGCCGCGTCGCAAGAAGCGCCGCGCCCAGCGCGCTCCCGAGCTATCTCCAGCCTGCCAAAGCTCGCCGGTTCGCCCGCCAGCTTCGCCGGCTTCGCTCGAGTCGCTCACCGACGGACAGCGGCCGCCGTCCGCCGCCGCGTCCGCCATCGAGTTGGACGACAACACCGAGGCGTGTTCTCTCTTGGCTTCGGATAGCGAGGATTGGGCGAGCTCTGTGGACCTCCCCTCCGCTAACGCTCCCCGCCAACCCTCTGGGAAGAGAGCCGGCATTGAGACTGAGCTGATGCGTCTGCTCACCAAGGCCGTAGAAAGCATCGGCCTCGATTGGGAGGCACCCACGCTGCCGCCGCGCAACAGATTAGACGGGCGCTTTCTCGGGAAAGACGAGGCTCCGTCAAAATCTAGGCCCGCGCCCTTCCTCCCGGAACTTCACGAGGAGGTTGCAAAGTCGTGGAAGGCCCCCTTTTCCGCCAGGATGCGTACCTCTACCTCCGCGGCATTCTCCGCTGTCGACGGTGCGGGAAGTAGAGGCTACCTCGCCATTCCTCCGGTGGAGACGGCTGTCGCGTCGCATCTCTGCCCGCCCTCTGCGGGACGGCGGGTTCAGACGACGCTCCCGTCCAAAGCCTGCCGAGTGACATCATCGCTGCACGGACGCGCTTACACCGCAGCCGGGCAAGCAGTCTCAGCGCTGCACACGATGTCTATTCTGCAGATCTACCAGGCAGACCTCCTCCTCAAGCTGGACGAGGAGGGACCCGGTGCTATCTGTGTGGCGGACCTGAGGAGCGCTACGGACCTCGCTCTACGCGCTTCTAAAGCCGCTGCGCAAGCCATGGGGCGGAACATGGCCTCTCTCGCCGTTGCCGAGAGACACTTATGGTTGACGCTGTCTGAGATGACGGAAGCCGAGCGCTCTGTGTTCCTCGACGCGCCCATTTCCCCGGAGGGCCTGTTCGGAACGGCCGTCAAGGACTTCGCGGACAGGTTTGTTGAGGAGCAGAAGACTTCTCAGGCTATGAAGCACTTCCTGCCGAAGCGCTCGAGCTCCGCTACAGGCCGCACCAAGCCGCCTGCTCGCAGCTCTCAGCCCCAGCCTGCACCGCCCTCCGCCGCCGCCGCCTCACAGCGCCGCCAGGCCCGGGATCAGAGACCGCGGTCTCGCTCCGCCGGACGCCGCCCCCCTCACCGCGGGCCCCGGCCGAGGATTGAGATCAAGCCCGAGGCCCCAAAGTCTTCCTAGCCGCTCTAGGAAAACGACGGTGTTCAGATCCCGCTGCGGCCGGATTTCCACCAAAACTTCTCGCTCGTTCAGCCCCATGCGTTGTGACTGTCCCAGTGTATTTTGCAGTGAAGCAGCCGGTGTCTCAGCCCGCTTGCCTGCACACAAAAGCTGTTTTTACGGCTACCCAGATGAATCCAATAAAGAGTGTATTTTCTGGTGTTCCGGCCTCGGCCGATGGTGTTATGAGTGTTGTAAGAATGCCCACGCCCCAGTGCCCATTCCCACACCCAGACACAGCCCGCCACGGTGCAGGGCTCGCACAAATAAAATCGACTCCGGTCGATTGTGCAAACACTGTAGTGAACGTGCCCATATCCCCATGCCCGCTTACACTACACGCTGCGTGTCCCTCGGTTTCTGTAAAAACGAAACCAACACACATTCAGTCGGCCCTAAACGACAGTGTTTTCAGTGTAGCAAATGTGCCCGTGGTCCCGCGCCCACATTTCCTCACAGACACGCCGAATCCCACGGGATTCGCCCCGCTCACTCTCTCGGCGCTACCCGCCTCAGAGGAGATGAGCGCGGCCAGGCTGCCCGCTGTGATCACGCGCGCCCCCCGTCTCGAACGCCGTAAACACGGCGCTGTGTTCCCAGCACACACGGACTCTTGTGCCGCCGCTTTCCCGCGGCCAGAGCCCAGATTTCATTCTGCCCCTAGCTATTCACGCGGATGCGTGGTCAAGGCTTCCCGGGGTATCAGAGTGGGTGCTGAACACTATAAAGAGAGGCTATTCGCTACAATTCGCTCGACGCCCTCGCCGCTACACGGCGCGCGTCGAAACTACGGTGAAAAGCGAAGTATCTCATCTACTTCGAGCCGAGATAGCGAAACTACTGAGGAAAGGGGCTATAGAACCTTTATCTCAGGCTCAGAGCGAAGGGGGCTTATACAGCAGATATTTTCTGGTACCGAAGAAAGATGGTGGGCTCAGACCCATTCTAGATCTGAGGCTGCTGAACAGAGCGCTCGTGAAGCGCCAGTTCAGGATGCTTACGACCAGGAAAATCCTCGCGCAAGTGCGCCAAGGAGACTGGTTCATGTCAATAGATCTGAAAGACGCGTATTTCCAAATACAAATAGCGTCCCATCACAGGCGATTCTTGAGATTCGCCTTCGAGGGCCAGGCGTATCAATACACAGTCCTGCCGTTCGGCCTGTCCCTAGCACCCCGTACGTTCACGAAGTGCATGGACGCGGCCCTCGCCCCCCTGAGACTTCGGGGCATGCGAGTTTTGAACTACTTGGACGATTGGCTGATTCTAGCTCGTTCACGAACGGAGCTCTTAGAACACAGGGCCGCATTACTCGAGCACCTCGAGGAGCTGGGCCTTACAGTCAATTGGGCGAAAAGCTCACTGCTCCCCAGTCAGAGGATTTCCTTTCTGGGAACAGTGTTAGACTCGCTATCCATGACGGCACGCCTGTCACCAGAGCGCGGATTGAATATTCAGCACGTCGCGAAATCCTTCCGCCACGGCTCTATAGTCCCGCTCAGAAGGTTTCAGAAAATGCTGGGTCTGATGGCCTCAGCAGCCTCTGTACTCCAGTTGGGCCTGCTCCGCATGCGCCCACTGCAGCTATGGCTAAAAGCACGAGTTCCCCCCAGGGCATGGACCGCAGGTCTGTTTCGCCTCAGGGTCGACCTTCAGTGCATTTCGGCTCTGAAACCGTGGAAAGCAACCGACTGGTATCAGTCAGGTGTGAGTCTGGGGATCCCCTCAAGTGTGAAGGTGGTGTCTACGGACGCCTCCACTTCGGGGTGGGGAGCGCTGCTCGAGGGCAGACCGCTGGCTGGCCTGTGGTCAGTGCGGGAGAAGCTCCTCCACATAAACTGCTTGGAATTGATAGCAGTCGACAAAGCGCTAATGCGCTTCTGTCCCCAGATAACAGGCCACCCACGTATTGGTCCGGTCGGACAACATGTCAGTGGTGGCATACATAAATCGCCAGGGCGGCGTCAGGTCCCGAAACCTTTACAGGCTGACGGAACGCCTCCTGGTCTGGGCTCAGCACAACCTGCTCTCGCTGAGAGCGGTGCATGTGCCTGGTCACCTAAGTGTGGGACCAGACAGGCTGTCCAGAAACAACGTTCCAGCAGGAGAATGGTCTCTGCACCCGCAGACGATCCAGCTGCTGTGGGAAACGTTTGGCAAAGCGCAGGTGGACCTGTTCGCGTCCCAAGATAACGCTCACTGCCCGAGATTCTTCTCGAAAAGCCGGGACGCGCTGGCCCATGTTTGGCCCCGCCGCCCCCTTTATGCTTTTCCCCCTGTCTCACTCCTGCCTCAGGTGTTGGAGCGAATCAGGAGGGAGGGATGCCCAGTGCTACTCATAGCTCCGCTCTGGACAAACCAGTCGTGGTTCCCTGTCCTGATGCAGCTGACCAGCGCTGCTCCATGGCCTTTCCCGCTGAGGAGAGACCTCCTCTCTCAGGCGGAAGGCTCGATTTGGCATCCTCGCCCGGATCTGTGGTCCCTGCACGCATGGGCCATCAACGGGTACCCGCTGACCTCCCAGAGGGAGTGTTAAACACGATCGCGCAGGCTAGAGCCCCGTCTACCAGACGGCTCTACTCCTCGAAGTGGTCTGTGTTCTCTGCTTGGTGTCAAGCGCAGGGCTTTTCACCTGTAGACTGCGGGGTTACGGAAGTGCTTTCCTTCCTTCAGGAGCTACTGGATAAGGGCAGGTCCCCTTCCACGCTCAAAGTATACGTGGCGGCCATAGCAACGTTTGCAAAACCGGTGTCTGGCCAGTCACTGGGAAAGAGCGACTTAGTCGTGCGTTTCCTTAGAGGAGCTCGGAGGCTAAACCCTCCCAGGCCCCCTTCAGTCCCGACATGGGACCTTTCCACGGTCTTGGAGGCCATGAAAGGCGCCCCATTCGAGCCAATCCAGTCGTCAGACATGAAACACTTGTCTTTCAAGACAGCGTTTCTTATGGCTCTCGCTTCAGTGAAGCGCGTAGGGGACTTGCAAGCGCTCTCAGTAAGCGCGTCATGCATGGAGTTTGGACCTAACGACTCTAAGGTCATACTCAAACCAAAGCACGGTTACGTGCCGAAATCCCTCAACACACCGTTCAGGGCCCAGGTGATTTCCCTGTCTGCCCTTCCGGTTCTCAATGAGGAGAAGGACGCGAGTCTCCTTTGCCCTGTCAGGGCACTAAGGGCTTATGTGTCCCGCTCGTCTGGTTTCAGACAGACTGAGCAGCTTTTCGTTTCGTTTGGCGGCCGTACTAAGGGACTTGCCGCGTCGAAACAGAGCTTATCCAGATGGATAGTTGGTGCCATAGCGCTGGCTTACACTTCTAAGGGCCTACAGTGCCCTTTGGGTGTTAGAGCGCACTCCACGAGAGGCATGGCCTCCTCGTGGGCATGGTCTAGCGGGGTTACCCTGCAAGATATTTGTATGGCCGCGGGCTGGGCCTCGCCATCTACATTTATAAAATACTATAATCTGGAGGTCCCCGCCTTACAAGCTAAGCTTTTGGCGGTATAAAATTCAGTGCTATCTGCCCGCTGTGTGGCTCGGATACTGAGTTTGACCTGCGTATCGCTCACTGACCGGTACAGCAGCTCATTTAAAAGTTGACACACTTGTGGCCACCCAGTTCAGGCTGAATGTTCACCCTGACGGTTTGGTTATTGTCATATGATTGGCTCCTTTCGGAGGCTATTTACAGGGAATGATGCTTCTAGCCTCTCTTCCCTCACTCTCTGTGAGTTTATGGTGATTATGCACTATATGCGCCCCGGGCTTCGGCCCCTGGGACTTTGGTGTTGGATTCCTACCAGCACGGCGTGTTGCATTGTGTTCCCCATAGCGTAAGATATTACGCAGTACGAGAGATACTCTCGTAAGAGAACGTACTCGGTTACTAACGTAACCTCGGTTCTCTCTAGAGAGGGAACGAGTACTGCGTATCTTGCCGTGCTTGGAATACGCTATGGTTCGCTTCGGCGATGAAAACCGACGTAAGAGCAGCTATCGAGCCTAGATATAGGGCGAGACCACGCCCTTTCTGGCGGGACGTGACGATATGGGCGCGAAGGGCCCCCATTCGTCGTGACGTCACGCAGAGCCTCTCTCGATAGGCTGCTGCTATTGCCGCAGAGCAGCCAATAGGCGCGCGAGCTGTCTCGCCTAGGTCTGCTTGCTGCTGCAAAGCGTTTTACATTAGTAAAAAATTAAGGATAATTTTTGGCTTCAATATCTCGTGGAAAAGAGTTTTTCCCCATAGCGTAAGATATTACGCAGTACTCGTTCCCTCTCTAGAGAGAACCGAGGTTACGTTAGTAACCGAGTACGTTTTTCTTCTGTTCATTCTCTTCACTGCAGGTACAAAGACAAATAGTGTTTGTGATGTTACTGAGTACAAATACAGATCATTGATGTCTCTTTCTTTTTTTATTACTAAAGGACACTCTCTCAGCTGTTATGAGTGCAACAGTCTGATGGGTTCTTGTGCGGGTCAGAAGTTAAAAACATGTCCCATAGGATCTTCCAAGTGCATGAGTTTAACATCGGTAACACAAGGTAGACCAGCATGACAGATCGAGTAAATGTAACTTCTCATATAACTGTGACTCGTTTTCTTGGCAGAATTTACTAAATCACAGATTATTCTATTTATTTCTGCTGTTTAATTTGTTTTCTATCCGATTGCTTTGCTTACAATGGCAATTGTATTATTAAAAACATTTGAAATAAGAAAACTGGTAAATTTTTGACATTTATCATTTTTCCATCAAAATATGGTCTTTTCTGTATCATTCATATTTTAGGTCAAATTAGTGTAAAAGTGAAGGCTAAAGATTTTGCTGTTGACTGTCAAAATGGTTTCATGAACTTTGGCGTTTCAAAGTTCTCTTCTTCCTGCTGTAACACAGACCAGTGTAACGCTCAAGATGCTCCAGGTATTGTGCTTTAATGATCTTATGCAAATGACTATCTTCTTTAAAGTCAACATTCATTTTACTTCCAAATGACATTCAATCAGGAAATAAAAAGCAGGGTGTGGCTTGCCTGTTGAGAACTGATGGTGTAGCTGTTGTTTCATTGGATTATATTTAATATATCTAGAGAAAGTATTTTGTCAGAAGACACTGTTATAGTGTAGCAAATATGGTCATTACCAATGCAATGCAATTTGGCCAAGAATACTGCATTTATTAGTTTATTTACTGTAATTGACAGTATACTTTATTGTATTGCAATTCCAAATTCATGTTCAATTCTTTGGTATTTCAACTTTTCTTTAGTTAGTGTTATCTACTGCAAGATCTACAGTAGTTATCTGATAAATAGGAATCACTTGCCCAGTTTGACATGCCCATTATTCCTTGTGCATCAATTAAAAGAAGTTACACACAGGTCCATACTGGACAAACATGTCAGTGTAAAAAAAACGGTCATAAAAGCTTGGGTGCACAGACTTAAGTTTGGCTTCATTTTAAAGAAAACCCTTGGCAGATTATTGCTGAAGTAAAAATATTGTAAAAAGTAAAACCAAATATAAACAGCTATATAGGTTTAAATTTGTGAAAATGATTTATGAACATTATTTTTTTTATAAAATACATATTTCATGAAACATGTTGAACTCTAAAACTGATAGAAATTCAAAGCCATAAATCTAAATAAGTTGTGTTCCAAATTTGAAGTTGATCTTTGAGGTAAATCTCCAAAAATTAGTTTTCAGTAAGATTTTGTTTGGGTGCAGTAACAGATTTTCACTGGAACACAGTGATTGGATTTTAGATTTGCAGTTGAGTTTTTCTCTCTCAGATATTACAAGCCACACACACACACACCAACACACACACACACACCACACACACACACACCACACACACACACACACACACACACACACACACACACACACACACACACACACACACACACACACACACACACACACACACACACACACACACACACACACACACACACACACACACACACACACACACACACACACACACACCAAACCAACAAACACAAACACACAACCACACAAACACCACAAATTGGCTCTACAATATGGCCGAAGCAGAAAACAGTAGTAAAAGGTGATTTGGCTTTATGAGACCAAAACCTGAAAAATGGCTCCAATTGGTTAAAATTGTTTACAATTTTAATTTTGAAGCCTTGCCAAAGAATGAAAGCCAAATTGCATCATTTATAAGTTAAAGGCCTGGAATTAAAAAATTGGGTTTAATGCAACAATTTTGTCTAAAAGCGGTGAAGAAAATATTTTGTTACCAGTAAATATATATATATTTTTAAAGGAATGGGTAAATAGTAAAATTCAATAAAAAACTGGCAAATTTATCATTAGCATTATCAGCAAAGTATCAAAAAACAAAACAAACTGAAAAAGACAAAATGTCATAGGATGCCAAGGGTAGGTTCTTTTTGCATAAAAATACTTCCCTTCAATCAACAAGCAAGATATGTGTGCTTCTCTAAACATGCAAAAATTATGCATATTATTTGTCTACCACATTTGCCACATTTTTCCTTATTTGCTAACTTTACCACTGCTTTTATCTCATTCCAAAAGAGTTTTTTTTGTTTCTCTTATCTAATTTATTTTTTTGTTCCCTTATTTATTTTGCACTGTTCTTCTTTATTATTATTTCCATATTAGTTATTTTTTCTCAGTGCAAGTGAATTCAGTCTTTGAGAGAGCTTCCCTCTTTCTCCCTTCCTCTCTCTCCTTCATAGTAAATCCCTTCAACACAGAAATCCCATGCCCACACAAACATGTTTACTCTCTCCTTCATAGTTAATCCCTTCAACACAGAAATCTCATGCACACACAGACATGTACACTCTCTCTCATACACACACAGACTCATCCCTGTTAAAAATAAAGTTAAACCACTGTTTTCATCAATTCTGTTTTGTCCATTATTTATACAATTGTTTAATACATTAAATTATAAAAAACAATTATAAACTTGAGGCTTCAGTCTTCTTTAAAATGGAAAAGAAATTACTGTTTTTTATTAAAAAAAATTTGTCACAAATATAAATTATTTGAACATTAACCAACAATTTCTTTAAACACTTTCTTGTGAGGAAAACAAAGTTGGTTGATTGGGTTGATATGGGTTGATTTGTTTAGATCCAGTGAAGTCATATATATGCGTAATTTGCAGGTGGGACGGACATGGCCCCACCACTTTTCTCAGGATCGATATTGTCCCCCACCACGTTTTGAAACATTGCACGGATGCACCTAATACAAATAAATAAAACATATCCAGTAACTATTCATTAGTTCGCTTCGCTATTAAATAAGAGATCTAGCGCTAAAATCTGTTGTTTTTTATATCAAGATGAAAGAGAGAGAAAAAAAACTATGCGAGTGCGGATTAGAACCCGTAACCTCTGACACGCTTGGCAAAAGATCTACAGACCATTTAAGAACTCAGACAAAGTCAGCGGTTCGATGCATTTATTTACTACGGGTTAAGCAGAGAGGCTGCACAGTTTGAGCAGCGGGCCGCCGGATGGTGTTGCTAAACTTGCACTGTATAACTATTATCAGACCAGCCCTCACGACCTCGAAACATACGACACATCGGGGAAACTCCCGACTCTCCCGATTGCCACTCCGCCCCTGATAAGAATAACACGCGCAACATGTACACCGACGCATGTATCATACCTATTTTGCACCCAACGCACAGCGGACTTTTTAGGGAATGAACTTGCGCCACTGACTAGGAAAAGCCTAGTCTAAAGTCAGTGGCGCAAGTTCATTCCCTAATTTATAAAGTCCGCTGTGCGTTGGGTGCAAAATAGGTATGATACATGCATCGGTGTACAAAGTAAATTGCGCTGGGTGCAAGATAGGAGAGAGAGTTCAAGTTTTGTTTTAGTTTAAACAAACAAAAATATGGGTTTAGAGCACAAGGAAAAAAAGTCAAAGCTGCAGTCACAGAATATACTCACCTGAACTAATATGAAAATAATAATAAAGAAGAACAGAGAAAAATAAATAAGGAAACAAAAAAATTAGGGCTGACTTCTAATAGTCGAGGATTTGACGATTCGATTCGGAGAGGTCTGATTCGACTATGAACCTCATAGTCGAATTGGGGTGTGTGTTCACATATCGTGTCTTTTGCGCGCTCAAGTTCGTTATTTCAAAATAAGCGCGCCGCGCGCGGTATGCAACCAAGCAGCAGCAGCACACTACATGCCTGTAACGTCTGGACCACTTCCACATTTGTTAGCATTTACGGATTTATTGGCTCACAATGGCTTCTAAAAAGTCATCAAAAGTGTGGGAGTATTTCGAGAAGGTTAAAGATGACCCAAAGAATTTGAAAGTTAAGTGCAAGTTGTGCCAGCAGCTTCTTTCATATCACACGACGACAACCAACATGGCTCATTTGAAACGGGTAAGGCTTGTTAACTTTACAAACAAACAGTTCTACCACTCTTTTGTCAATACAGACATAAACCCTATATTAGTATAATTTTTGGGGAGACGTGTGCGTATTAATGAGTAGCCTACTCTCTAGCACACACACGCAAGGTCTCTCGCGCTCTCCCTCTCTGTGCGCGCGTGTAATTAATGCTAGCACACACACGCAAGGTCTCTCGCTCGCTCTCTCCATCTCTTGCGCTTATTCAACGAAACCTATAATATGTAAAATTATTCATCTGGCTTTAGATGAATAAAAGGTATTTGTTACAAACCATGTTTTTCTTTTAATTTTTTTAGCTCTTTTGTTTGAATGGAAAAAATCAAGCTGCTCTCAAAAAAAAAAAAAAAAAAAAAAAAAAAGGATCGACTATCAGTCGACTACGGCAAAATCTAACGAATCAGATTCGACTATGAAAATCCTTAGTCGAAAACAGCCCTAAAAAAAATAAAATATTATATCAAGATAAACACAAATAGAAGGGAAAAAACATAGGAACGAGATAAAAGCAGTGGAAAAATAAGTTTAGGAACAATGGAAGGGAAAATGTATGATGGAAGACAAATAATGTAGCGCGTGCGCACTGTCAAACAGCGCCAAACTTATCTTTCACGTCTGATTTTTGTTGGGTCAGTCAGACCCATCTGCTAGCGGTGGGGGGCCGAGACTGAGAGAGCTATTGAGCTACATGGAAAATATGCACCAAACAAGCCACTTTGAAATGTTGCTGTTTTCATGAATACAAAAGTTGGGTGACCCTCCCTCTAGACCAGGGGTCACCAACCCTGCTCCTGGAGAGCTACCGTCCTGCAGACTTCAGTTCCAACCCTGTTCCAACACAGCTGCCTGTGATTATCAAGTAACCCTGAACAGCTTGATTAGCTGGTCCAGGTGTGTTTGATTGGGGTTGGAGCTAAAATCTGCAGGACAGTAGCTCTCCAGGAGCAGGGTTGGTGACCCCTGCTCTAGACTAAACAAAGTTGGCCCTCCCTTCAACAAAGAATAAAAAGACATTACCCTCCCCTATTTTCCTCCGGTGGGTCCATTCCATAAATACCGAACGGTCCCTAAAACGTGCCTTTTAGGGCCTGAGAAGGTTCCAGAGACAAGTTGTTGTGCCCCTTGTTTTTATTTATTTATTTATGTGTGACATAACTATGAAGCCTGTTTTCGTCAGTTGTTCAGCTTGTAGTTATTCCATTTTAATGATAATGTTTTAGGTTTTTACAAGCCTTGTAAAAGCTGCAGTCCGTAGTTTTTCCTCTTTGTCGCCATCTCTGTTTGAAATCTGCAATTGCAGTTATTCGCGGAATTATCAACTTTGAATGGGTTGTGCCTCGGCACCGCACAGCGCGGATGAACACAATGTTTTGAGGAGAATGTGCGGCTGTCAGTCGCCGCGCGGTGTGTGGATACTGTCATTTTGAAGAAAAGGTTCTATATAGAACCTTAAAAGGTTCTATCAGGCACTACGTATTTGGAACCCCTAAAAGGTTCTATAGACAAGTTTCCTGAGTGAAATAGGCGGGCCGCCATTAGCCTTTCACTCTGCCAACGACTTCCGGTTGTGTCTGCCAAGCACTTCCGGTTAGCGAGTTAGCATCTTTTACTGTCTTTGGTTAGCGTGCAGAAAAAGTAAACTATGGATGGTGTTACACACCGACACGGCTTGGCTTGGTTGAACATCAGCCTTTAGGTTAGTTAAACTGCCCATATCGTGTAAAAGTACACAGCCCACTTTGTCGGAATGGAGGTACTGAAATGCCTCTAAGCTTTTCAGGTTATTAATTGCATTCTCATCCAGGGCCGCATTAAGAGCTCACTGGGCCCCGGGGCTATGAGTTACTGCAGGGCCCCCCACCACTTCAGGTCACCAACTACATGAGCTAAATGTTCTATCATTATACGAGTCATTTTATCCATCTACGATATACACTCACCGGCCACTTTATTAGGTACCCTATGCTAGTAACGGGTTGGACCCCCTTTTGCCTTCAGAACTGCCTCAATTCTTCGTGGCATAGATTCAACAAGGTGCTGGAAGCATTCCTCAGGGAGTTTGGTCCATATTGACATGATGGCATCACACAGTTGCCGCAGATTTGTCGGCTGCACATCCATGATGCGAATCTCCCGTTCCACCACATCCCAAATATGCTCTATTGGATTGAGATCTGGTGACTGTGGAGGCCATTTTAGTACAGTGAACTCATTGTCATGTTCAAGAAAACCAATTTGAAATGATTCGAGCTTTGTGCCATGGTGCATTATCATGCTGGAAGTAGCCATCAGAGGATGGGTACATGGTGGCCATAAAGGGATGGACATGGTCAGAAACAATGCTCAGGTAGGCCGTGGCATTTAAACGATGCCCAATTGGCACTAAGGGGCCTAAAGTGTGCCAAGAAAACATCCCCCACACCATTACACCACCACCACCAGCCTGCTCAGTGGTAACAAGGCATGATGGATCCATGTTCTCATTCTGTTTACGCCAAATTCTGACTCTACCATCTGAATGTCTCAACAGAAATCGAGACTCATCAGACCAGGCAACATTTTTCCAGTCTTCAACTGTCCAATTTCGGTGAGCTCTTGCAAATTGTAGCCTCTTTTTCCTATTTGTAGTGGAGATGAGTGGTACCCGGTGGGGTCTTCTGCTGTTGTAGCCCATCTGCCTCAAAGTTCGACGTACTGTGCGTTCAGAGATGCTCTTCTGCCCACCTTGGTTGTAACGGGTGGTTATTTGAGTCACTGTTGCCCTTCTATCAGCTCGAACCAGTCTGGCCATTCTCCTCTGACCTCTGGCATCAACAAGGCATTTCCGCCAACAGAACTGCCGCTCACTGGATGTTTTTTCTTTTTCGGACCATTCTCTGTAAACCCTAGAGATGGTTGTGCGTGAAAATCCCAGAAGATTAGCAGTTCTCTTTCATCATCTCGTTTCGAGATCCACCTATGGGAAGGGCATCCGTACCTGACCTCTGCAGAAGCATCCAATTGCACCAAGTCTGGCTAACAGACAGAAGCGCGCAGCCAATGCCAGGTAAGGCCACACCCCCTTACCTACGGGCATATTACCGCTGGGCGCGCTGCTATTCCTCAGTTGTCATTCGCTTCTCGCGATCTCTGCATTGACACAGTTCGGTTGGATTAACGTTACGCTGCTCACTTTCGAGTCTTCAGGAGGACATATCGCAAGATCAGCCTCCGCCAGACGTTAGTGACAGTCGTTTCTTCAGCCTATCCGCTGTGTTTGTTGCATCCAGAGCCGCCCGAGCTCCCGCTGTCCTTCACCTGCTCCTCCTTACATGGCTGCCCGCCACGGATTTTTCCGAGCTCTTCACCGCTGGCCCACCCATGGCTATGTGACCGTCTAAACAGCCGCTACCCCCGGTGAACAGCCTATCACGACGAGCCTGACCAGCCGCGTGTGGTACTCTCATCGCCGCTAAGGACTCTCCCGTCCTGCGCGGTGTGCTTGGGCTTAATACGCTCAAGAAGCTGTGGAGAACCTGGAGAATTGCGGTCATTGTAATTGCTGCCCATGTAGCTTTTACTTAGCCGGCCTTTAGTTGCACGACCCACCGTGCCGTGCTCGGTCTTTTCTGACTCGGAGGGGAGACACGGTGATGATGACGCGCTTACCGGGGGACTCCCGGAGCGCCACCTCTCTAAAATATTTGAGCTGACATCAGCCCAATCCGCATTCCCTGAAGAGGACATCTTCGCGGGAAAACCCCACTCTCGTTGACGAACCGGTCGGTTCCGGCGACGGGGATGACGCGGTCCTTTTAGCGTTCCCTAGGCTAGCGCTCACGCGGCTTTGCCTCAGTCCATCCTCCATGTAAGTTGTGAGCGAGCGGCCGTTCGCCTCAACATTGTGTGGCCAGACGCTGTAAACACAGCGTTGATTCAGTCGGCGCGAGCTGACAGTGTTCTCAGTGCAGTAAATGTGCCCGCAGTCCCGCGCGCACATTCTCTCACAGATACGCAGAATCCCACGGGATTCGCCCCCGCTCGTTTTCTCTGTACAACCCGTCACAGAGAAGCTGAGCGCTGCCAGGCTGCCCGCTGTGATCAGCGCGCGCCTCGCACGCTGTAAACAGCGTTGATTCAGTCGGCGCGAGCTGACAGTGTTCTCAGTGCAGTAAATGTGTTACGATTACGTGTTGAGGCCTTCCTAGGAAGGCGGCCCGAACGCAAGCGGCCTGCCTGTTGTTCGACCATTGGGAGTAACGCTACACAGGGTCTCCCACCGACGGCCGGTAAATCCCATCTCGTGGCTGCCCAGCCCGTGTGTTTAGTGGACGTTGTGTGTGTGTGTCCCCCCCCCTACAGGGGGGTTGTCGTGAGGAAAAGTACATAGCAGTGTTACCACACCGCATGCACTTGGTTCCCCTCACCCAGTTATTAAAGGCTTTGGCCCCAGTGTTTCCCAACACAAAACACACACATTACTAAACAACACATTTTATAAACGAATCAAATGAATTCGTGCAGATTATGTATCTGCCAACATAGAGAGCAAACCTCTCTGATCCCATGCATGTCGCCCTGAGTCCGTCCACAAGAGGGCGCCATTGCTTCAAAAATCAACCAGCTGGGCTCACACAGCTCAGTTACGGCTGCCCAGCCCATGTGTTTTTAGTGGATGTTGTGTGTGGAAGGCCCCTGTGTTCCCCAACACATAACACACACATAACTAAATAACACTTTTAAAAACAAACAAATTAAATAAATCCGTTACAGAGAGAGTATCTCTCTCCGTGGATATTATTTTTCTGCCTGCGCTTAGACTGCCCAGTTCATGTGTTCAGGAGATATGTGTTTTTCCCCCACTTTCAGGGGGCACCTTGTGAGGGAAAGTTCAGCACAGTGGACACCACACTATGTTCCCCTCACTCAGTCAATAAAGGCTTCGGCCCCAGTGTTTGCCCAACACAAAACACACAAAGTTACGAATCTAATGAATTCGTTTTGGAGAGAAGACCTCTCTCCGCAGAGAAAACTTCTCACTGCAGAGAAAGAAAATCCCTCTGAACCCCTGCATGTCGCCTCTAGTGTGCCCACTAGATGGCGCCTTGCATCACAAATGAACCAGCTGGGCCCATACAGCCCCGCTCCGACCCGAGTGGGATTTTGCGTACCGTAACCCAGAGTTACAAGCTGCAGTTTGCAAAAAAAAAAAAAAACGCATTTCAACGGCGTTCTCTCTTCTCACACAGAAGAAAACGCCTCACACATTCTGGAAGAGGAAATTTCCTCCCTCCTAACAAGGGAGCGATTCAGATGGTGCCACCCGATCTGATAAACCATGGTTTTTATTCCTGGTATTTTCATGTTCCAAAAGGCGTGGCGCCCCCACGCCCTATATTGGACCTTCGAGTGTTGAACAAACATTTGAGGAAATACAATTTCAGAATGTGACACAAGGCTCTCTCACCTGTGTCATAAAGCAGAACGACTGGTTCACATCAGTCGATCTGAAAGATGCTTTCTTTCACATAAGCATCTACCCTCCACACAGGAAAAATCTTCGTTTCGCCTACCAAGGCATTTGTTACGAATTCACAGTTCTTCCGTTCGGGTCCCCGAACGCTCTGTCTGTGTGCGGAGGGGGGCGTGGCGCCCCTGAGACTATCAGGGCTGAGAAATCGAAGGACAAGGTGTCGCTGGACACCGGCCGGGTGTTCGTGCACATCACATCCCTCGGGTTCTAGGTGAATGTGAGCAAAAAGAATCTGACTCCCAGTCAGAATGTCATTTTCCTGGGCTTTGTAATTGAACTCAGTCTCCACGCGAGCGCGTCTCTCTCAAGAGCGCGTTCGCTCTCTGATGGACTGTCTGTCGCAGTTCAGAGAAGGGGCGAGAGTACAATATCGCACATGCCTCAGGCTGCAGGGTCTCATGGCTTCATCTATCCAAGTTGTGCCATTGGTCTCCTGAGAATGAGAGCGTTCACGAAATGGGTTTTGTCACTACATTTCAGCCCGATTCGCGATCTCTGCCGCTCGGTAACAGTGACGCGCGCCTGCTCGGTGGCCCTGCGCCATTGGGAGAGCGAGAACTTTTACGCACGGGGAACCCCCCTCGGGACGGTTACGATGCGAAAAGTTGTGACGACAGATGCGTCCTTGACAGGCTGGGGAACCACCCAGGAAGGCAGAACGGTGAACCGTCTGTGGCTGAGCAGACTACGTTCAACACACATTAACTATTTAGAGCTTTTACCAACTGGAAAACTCTAAATCGTTTTCTGCCTTGCCTGCAGGGACATCCCGTTCTAGTACGGTGCGATAATACCACGGCAGTGGCTTATATCAACCGTCAGGGCGGCATGCGCTTGTCGAAACTCCACGCTCTAGCTTACAGGCTTTTGGTGTGGAGCAGACAGGTTTTTTCTGTCATTACGCGTGACTCATGTCTCGGGCATTCTGAACAGAGGCGCGGATCTGCTATCGAGGGGAAACCCAATCTACGGGATTGGCGTCTTCACCCGCAGATAGTGGAGAGGTTATGGATGAGATTCGGACAGGCAGCCGTAAATCTTTTCGCCTCCCGCGAAAATCACCATTGTCCTATGTTCTTCTCGCCAAAGGACGTGGACGCGCCCCTCAAGGGCAGGCGCACTGGCCCACCCATGGCCCAAAGTGCTGCTGTACGCTTTTCCTCCCCTGTGCCTGATAATTTTCATGCTGGCCAGGGTGAGAGAGCATGACCTGTCTCTCATTCTGATAGCACCCAGGTGGCCCAAAGCCCTGTGGCTGGCAGAGATAATCCCTCTGTTATACACCGAGCCATGGCGCCTTCCCGTTCACACGGACATACTGTCCCAAGCCAACGGGGAGATTTACCACCCCCACCCGGACAGGGTGGCTCTCTGGGCCTGGCCCGTGAGAGGACGAACCTAAATGCACTGGGCTCCCGCCGCGTGTAATCGCCACTACTCAGAATGCCAGGGCCGTTTCCACGCGATCCCTATATGGCTGTAAGTGGCAAGTGTTCGAAGGGTGGTATGATGGGCGTGGTCTGACATCTTATCAGTGCTCGGTGCCTGATATTTTGTGTTTCCTGCAAGACCTCATGGAAAGAGGCAGGTCCTTTTCCACTATTAAGGTCTACCTGGCTGTGTTTTCAGCCTGTCATGTGGGTTTTGGGGCTCCACCGTCAGGCAGCACCCTCTAACCCGCAGTTTTATGAAGGGTGCACGCCACTCTTTGCCGGTCATCAGGAGATCTGTTCCAGAGTGGGACCTCCCCATGGTGCTGGAAGCTAGGTCTCTGTATCCTTTTGAGCCTCTGAGGAGTATTTCCCTTAAGCTGCTGTCCCTCAAGACAGCTTTGCTCTCGGCCTTGGCATCTGCTAAATGGGTCAGTGAGCTACATGCACTCTCGGCTCACCCTTCGTGCGCCAAACTCCCCCTAGTGGAGATAAGGTTTTCCTTAAGCCTAACCCGGCCTTCATGCCGAAATGGTTTCCTGCGTTCACTTAGGAGGTTTTGGAGCTATCCGCTTTTCACCCTCCACCCTTTGCCTCCCCGGAGGATCAGGGCCTGAATGCTCTGTGTCCCGTCTGTGCTCTGCAAGCATATATGACCAGGACCAGTGCTTTCCACAAGAGCGACCAGCTCTTTGTTTCAAGGGCTCCCCTGCATAAGGGGAGTCCCATTTCAAAGCAATGCCTCTCACATTGGCTTGTGGACGCTATACTATGGCTTATGAAGCAAAGGGAGTGCAGCCCCCAAGGGGCATCAGAGCTCATTCCATAAGGGGCTTAGCCGCCTCTTGGGCTTTGTTCAGGGGAGTGCCACTGCAGGACATCTGCTCCGCGGCCAGCTGGGCCTGTCCTCATACCTTTGAGCGTTACAACCGGTTGGATGTCACCAGAACTTCAGTGGCACACTCGGTCCTAGGGGTAGGGTCCTCTTAGCCCTTTCCCACAGCCCAGTTTGGTTAACCAACGAGGAGTGAATGGGCCGGCTGGCCATGTTCATTCCTGTCACCAAGCATTTGCATTCCTTCTTGGGTTTAGCTATGTGCATTGGTGGTGCGGGCGCCATCATCATGTATGTGTCTCATGCATGCTTCATGCCCTGCTTGTCCACAGCAGTTAGCATGGCGGAAAACTTGCAGGGTCATGTGTGTGGGACGTGTCAGGCACCGCCTCTCTGAGGTGACCGTCCTTCTCTGGCCTTCAGAACCTCACTGTGAGTGTATTGGGCAATCGGGGAGCTGTCCATGTCTCCCATAGGTGGATCTCGAAACGAGATGATGAAAGAGAACAATAGGATACTGTCGTAACCCCGGTTCTCTGAAACATCGAGTGGAGAGATCCACCAGCTTTGCCCCGCTTGCCACACGAGAAGCGAATATACTTACTGAGGAATAGCAGTGCTCCCAGCGGTAATATGCCCGTAGGTAAGGGGGTGTGGCCTTACCTGGCATTGGCTGCGCGCTTCTGTCTGTTAGCCAGACTTGGTGCAATTGGATGCTTCTGCAGAGGTCAGGTACGGATGCCCTTCCCATAGGTGGATCTCTCCACTCGATGTTTCAGAGAACTGGGGTTACGACAGTAACCTATTGTTTCTGAAATACTCAGACCAGCCCTTCTGGCACCAACAATCATGCCACGTTCAAAGTCACTCAAATCACCTTTCTTCCCCATACTGATGCTCGGTTTGAACTGCAGGAGATTGTCTTGACCATGTCTACATGCCTAAATGCACTGAGTTGCCGCCATGTGATTGGCTGCTTAGAAATTAAGTGTTAACGAGCAGTTGGACAGGTGTACCTAATAAAGTGGCCGGTGAGTGTTCTTCACAGTTAAGTTACATTACTTTTAAAACGATTTTTTATCATATCAAAATTTAATGGCACTAAAATTTCATAATTCTTGTGACCAATTTCAATATCACAAAAAATAATAGTAGCTTAAGAAAAGAATCTCAAGCTTACCGATGACAAGAGTCACAAATAACAATAGAACAAAGGCACATAAGAAATCGACCTTGAAAAACTTAAAGGACTGAATAATATTATATTGTATAAAGTAATCAAATATACAATACATAGTTTTGTATTGTTTTGTAAATCAAAGTACTTCTCCTGAGATTCTGAAGTATGCTTACAATAGCCGCCTTTCCACTGCCGGGCCAGGGCCGGGCCAGGGCTAACAGCGAGCCGAGTCGGGCCACTGGCCTCGGGCCTCAAGCACCGTGCTTGCGTTTCCACTGCAGGGCCAGTAGCCCCGCAGCGCTGCCATAAACCCCGCCCTTAACACGCCTTCCTGGATCGAACGTCATACAACCCCACCCATTTCAGAGGGAATTATGAAGTTCATTCAGGCAGGACACACTAGCTTGCTAAAATCACACGACGATCGAGATGGAGAGGACCGAAGCGTCTGTTTGTTTGCTCTTTTTGGTATTTGCTTGGTGGAAGATGAGGCAGCAAAGCCAAGATAAGAAGATGGAGGTTCAGCGAAAGCTTATGTTGGCTGCAAGGCGAAAGAGGGCGATCCAACGACGTGCGATTCGGTTACGGCGAATGCAGAGTCGCCAGCAATGGATGGAAACGGTAAATATTTTATTTTATAGTATAGTTAATTCGTATCCTGTAGTCGATGTTAGCATAACTTCAAATCATATTGCACGGAGTTGTTTTTCTGAGCTTTTCACTGTCTTTACTATCTGCTGAAAAGACACAAATATTTTGCTAGCTTATCATATCTTGCTTGCTATATTAATATAATTAAAGTTAGGTGTCAATGTTAAACTGTCATTGTATTATTCGTTTAATACCGTACATCTATTTATACCCATGATTATGAATATACGGTATGCATTTACATTTCGCATAATTAGGGAAGTAATATTTACAGTACCACTTTGCAAGAAAGTAAAGTATGTAATGTAAGTTATGGGTTAACATGAACGAAACTTTAGCAATACATTTGTTACTGTATTTGTTTATCTTTGTTAATGCTAGATTTTCAAATAAAATCAGCTGTTGGTTTGTTAATTTGTTCACAGTGCGTTAAAGGTTGTGTAGGTAGAAATTTAAAAAAAAACTTTTTTCTAAATTTGTTTAAACTTTCTATATGTATCAATGCATAATTAAAATGTAAGTAGTCTGATAAAAAGACTATAAAAATCGAGTGACTATAGACCGTTTAATCTGCACTAAACACAGCTCATTAGTTCAAACCGGGACGAAACAACGGATTGGCTTAGGCGACTGTCACTCTCTCGCAACCATGGCAACCAGCCTTTTGCCACACAGGACCTGCCCACTTGCGCGTGTCCAGAGATCATACCTGTTCACATGCCCTTGTTTGAGCTTGAAGATGCAAAACTCGACGCAGGTCCTCTTGTCCAAGAAGTGCTCTTATTTTGAGCTATCCGCGTGTATCCGCGTGTATCCGTGTGTATGCGTGTATGTCAACGCCATTAATGTCCGAGTGATTCCGCGTGTATGTTAAATGTCCGATCGAAATGAAGCAAAATGTAGATCTACATCTGGGGAGCGATATTTTTTTCCTAGGATGGTAGGGGTAGACGGGAAGACTCATAAATGCTATTAACCCCAGTGACGGGTAGGTTTAGGGACGGGGTTGGTCATATTTATATACAGTAATAACGTTAAGTCAACGGCGTTCATAAACACGCTGAAAAGCGATTATACGTGTTGATAGCCAGAGTCAACAATGCTTTCATCATGGAAACTCTTACATGACGAACACCATGAATCTTACACGAAATTCATCTTCATCACAGTGTAAATGATGGCAATGGAAAAACGTGTATCATGCAACCTGTTTTTAGCTTTGCCTTATAGATAACCATAGATATATATAACTAGCTCGTTAGCGAATCAATAAATATATATTTGAACCTTTACCAATATCAATATGCTAGCTTGATAGTGAGTACTAAAATACATCTTATTTGTTTATCTTCATAATGATAAAGTTAGATTTTTTATTACATGTGATTCTGACATGATGTCACTACATGCACTGCTCCTTTCTCTCCGCTCGTCTCAGGTAAATAATGCGTCTTCAGCTCAGCGGTCAGAGCCGCGCGTTCATGTGTTTTGGGGGCGTGGCTTTGGAAGGAGCCCAGAAGGGAGGGGGTGGAGTGAATGGAAATAATGAGCTGTCTTTAAAACAGTCGTGAGAGGTCTACAGACACTCGATTTTTATACTTTCTTTTTCAGAGTACTTACATTTTAATTATGTATTGATATATACAGAAAGTTTAAACAAATTTGTTAAATAAGTTTTTTATACAATTTCTACCTACACAACCTTTAAGTCAAGTCAAGTCAAGTCAAATATATTTATATAGCGCTTTTCACAATACAGATTGTATCAAAGCTGCTTTACAGTATCAATCAAAACAACTCAACAATGTTTGTTTATTACTGGACATCCAAAAAGGACATCCAAGTTTGGTAGAGCTGATCAATGGTATGATTGTTTAATTAATTTGAATATCCCCAACTGAGCAAGCCAAAGGCAACAGTGGCAAGGAACCGAAAAACTCCATCAAGTGACCCAATGGTGTCCTAAAACTCCATCAGATCACCCAATGGAGAAAAAAAAACCTTGGGAGAACCCAGGCTCAGTCGGGGGCCAGTTCTCCTCTGGCGTTTATGAACTAGAGGCCGAATTTACAGTAACTGTAAGATAAAAATTTATATGAATGCCTGGCTAAATAGATGCGTCTTTAGTCTAGTTTTAAACTGGGAGAGCGAGTCTGAGCAACGAACAATATCAGGAAGGCTATTCCAGAGCTTTGGAGCTAGATGTGAAAATGCTCTCCCTCCTTTGGTGGATCTGGATATCCTAGGAATGACCAGAAGCCTCGAATTTAGTGATCTTAAAGAGCGCGATGGATTGTAAGGCGATAGAAGTTCCGTTAAATAGACTGGAGCTAAACCATTTAGAGCTTTATAGGTCAAAAGCAATACCTTGTAATTAATACGGAACTTTATAGGTAACCAATGAAGTGATGATAAAACTGGTGTTATATGATCATATTTTCTTGATCTAGTAAGAACTCTAGCGGCTGCATTTTGGACTAACTGTAGCTTGTTTATTGAAGATGCAGGACAACCAGCTAATAAAGCATTACAGTAATCTAGTCTCGAGGTCATGAATGCATGAACTAACTTTTCTGCATCAGAAACAGATAGCATATTACGTAGCTTAGCAATGTTTCTAAGGTGGAAAAAGGCAGTTTTTGTAACATATGAAATATGCTTTTCAAAAGACAGGTTGCAGTCTTATATAACACCCAGGTCTTTTACTGTAGCGGATAAAGTAACAGGGCATCCTACTATGTTAAAGTTGTGTTGTGAGAGGTTTTGTAGACGGTTTTTAGAACCGATAAGTATTACCTCTGTCTTATCTGGATTTAATAAAAGAAAGTTACGCGTCATCCAATCTTTTATATCTTTAACACAATCTGTCAATTTGGATAATTTAGCGTATTCATCTGGCCGTGATGAAATATATATTTGAGTGTCATCAGCATAGCAATGGAAACTAATTCCATGTTTCCTTAGAATATTACCAAGTGGCAGCATATATATTGAGAATAATAAAGGGCCTAACACAGATCCCTGTGGCACTCCATGGTTTGCCGAAGTCATGATCGATTTTTCTCCATTTAAGTAGACGAAATGGTACCGGTCAGATAAGTATGACCTGAACCAGCTTAATGCTTGTCCTTGAACACCAGTGTAATTTTGTAGTCGATCTAAGAGTATTGTGTGATCTATAGTATCGAACGCAGCACTAAGATCAAGTAAAACTAGTACTGAGATACAGCCTTGGTCCGAAGCTAAAAGTAGATCATTTATGATTCTAACAAGCGCAGTTTCAGTGCTATGATGTGGCCTGAATCCAGACTGAAACTTTTCATAGATGTCGTTTTCTTGCAAGAAAGAGCCGAGTTGAGCGGACACAACTTTTTCTAATATTTTTGACATAAATGGAAGATTCGAAATGGGTCTGTAATTTGCTAGGTTATTTGGATCTAATTGTGGTTTCTTAATAAGAGGTTTTATAACTGCCAGCTTGAATGCTCTTGGAACATGACCTAAAGATAAAGACGAATTAATAATATTGAGAAGAGGCTCTTCCACTATAGGTAATACTTCTTTCAGTAGTTTAGTTGGTATAGGATCTAATAAACATGTTGTTGTTTTAGATGAAGTGATAAGTTTATTTAACTCTTTTTGTTCTATGGTTGTAAAGCATTGTAATTGTTCTTGCGGGGTGATAATTGCGGCTGAATTATAAGGCGCGAGCAAAGATTGAACGTTTACGATTTTGATTCTGATGCTTTCAATTTTCTCGGTGAAAAAGTTCATGAAATCATTACTACTGAACTGTAACAAGGTATTTTGTTCAGACGACTTCTGTTTATTTGTTAGTCTAGCCACGGTATTAAATAAAAACCTTGGATTATTTTGGTTGTTTTCTATTAATTTGCTGAGGTGCTCAGCCCTGGCCGTTTTAAGGGCCTTTTTAAAACGTGACATACTGTCTTTCCACGCGATTCTAAAGACCTCTAAATTAGTTTTTTTCCATTAACGCTCTAAATTACGGGTTTCTCTCTTTAAAACATACGTAGTATTATTGTACCATGGTGCTATACTTTTTTCTCTGACCTTTTTTAATCGAATGGGTGCAACCATATCCAATGTTCTAGAGAGAATGGTGCTCATAGTGCTAGTTAATTCGTCTAGTTCATCTGTTTGTTTGGGTTCAGGCAGCAGCTGAGACAGATCAGATAAGCTATTTGAGAAATTATCTATGGTGGATGGAAGAATTGTTCTACCTGGTCGATAACGTGGCGCAGCATGACATAATACAGCAGTACGTAGTATGCAAGTTACCATGTAATGGTCAGTGACATCATCACTTAGTGGAATGATATCTATATCGGTTGGATCGGTTCCATATGATATAATTAAATCGAGTGTATGATTAAGACGATGAGTTGGTCCGGTGACGTTTTGCTTGACCCCGAAGGAGTTTAATAAATCTGTAAACGCAGCCCCTAACGCATCATTTAAATTATCTACGTGTATGTTAAAATCTCCAACAATTAATGCTTTATCGACGTTGACCAAAAGATCTGATAGAAAGTCAGCAAACTCTTTTAGAAAATCGGCGTAAGGCCCTGGAGGTCGATATACGGTAGCCAATGCTAGAGATAATAGGGATTTTTTTCTTACATCTAACAGCGTAACATTTAGCACAAGTACTTCAAACGAATTAAACCTATGACAAGTTTTCTGAGTAACATTGAGAATATCTCTATAGATTGTTGCAACACCGCCGCCACGACCGATCAGACGGGGCTCATGCTTATAGCAGTATCCTGGCGGAGTAGACTCATTTAGACCGAAATAATCATTTGGTTTAAGCCAGGTTTCAGTAAGGCACAGAACATCGAAATTATTATCTGTGACCATTTCATTTACAATAACCGCCTTAGGTGTGAGTGATCTAATGTTTAGAAGACCTAGCTTTAGAAATTGTTTTTGTTCACTAATAGCGAGAGTTTTTGTTTTAATAACAATTAGATTTTTTCTAGATCCCGCAGTAGATTTATTATTTGATCTTAGTAAACGAGGAATAGACACAGTTTCTATGCAATGTTCTACACTAGTATTAGTATCAATTAAATTGGTGCAGTAGAGACTGTGATTTGGATTTTTGGTTACTAGTCAAATGGTATTTAACATCTTGGAGATGTTATCTGACAGAAGATCTGCCCCTATTCTACTTGGGTGTAAGCCATCAGCGCGGAAGAGCCTCGGTCGCTCCCAAAACAGATTCCAATTATTTACAAAGAGCAGTTTCTGCTCATTGCACCATGACAATAACCATTCATTAAGCGTGAATAATCTACTGAACTTTTCATGCCCTCGTCGGTACGTAGGAAGCGGTCCAGACACAATAATCGCTATTTCAGGCGATGTGCTGCGTACCGTATCGATAAGGCTCCTGAAGTCTTTCTTCAGAACCTCCGTCTGTCGCAGCCTAGTGTCGTTAGATCCCGCGTGCAGCACAACAGCTCCGACGCGCTCGTCACCGTTCAAGATCTCAGTTACCCGCGCAGTGATATCGAGAACACGAGCACCAGGAAAGCAGTGACTGTGCACCTTACTTTTACCTAACGTAGCATGGACGTGTCGGACGGTGGAATCGCCGATGATCACAGCATCGCGTTCCGTTTCACGAAGAGGGGAGAAGCGGTTCTGAGTGGAGATCTCGAAAACCGGGAGGGGCGAAAAGATTCTTGTCCTGGCTCGCGGCTTCCGCGGAACCACACAGGCTTCGTGGTGGTGTGTTGAAGCCGGAGTGAATGAAACCATGGCTGATCGTGACCTGGACGTTCGGGACCAGTGCTGAGAAACGGACGGAGTAGACGAGGTCGGCGTCAGCGGGTTACTAACGTTAATCACTGATCCGTGTGCATCAGCGCGTGATGTTTCAAGAGCTAAACGCCGGTCTCTCAGCTCAGCTTGTCTCTCTAGAAGGTCACGGATCTGCTTTTCTACAGCTTCTAATTCAGACTGCACCGCGAGCAACTCAGATTTGTTCTCATCTGCACAAAAAGGTAGATAACATACACCTGATATATTCGCCATTTTAACAGATGGACAGTAAGTTAGCAACTTAGTGGTTAGTGGTGTTGGGTAACGGCTTGAGACGCGTCTGTTCAACAGTCCTAGTTATAATTATGTGTTAAATGATGGTTCAAAACAGAATAAAAGGAGGAAATACGGAAAAACACAAGGGAATACGAACCTAATACGAGGCTTAGACAGCCACGACGCAGACAAACAAACTCACGGCAGACAGCGAGGCGGATAAATCAGTCGATCGCAGGGCGAGCAGCAGTGAAGCAGTGTCTCGCTCTACGACCAACAACCGATGTTCTTACCGTATTTGCGGTTCCAGCCGTATAATGGCTTGAGACGCGTCTAATACGAGGCTAGACAGCCACGACGCAGATAAGCGCACAGCAGGCAACGAGGCTGACAAAATCAGTCGATCGCAGGGCGAGCAGCAGTGAAGCGGTGTCTCGCTCTGCGACCAACAGTCCGAGTTGTAATTATGAGTTAAATGATGTTGCAGAACAGAATAAAAGAGAGAAATACGGAAAAATATGAAGCTAATATGAGGCTTAGACAGCCACGACGCAAACAAATGCACAGCTCACAGCAGGTAGCAAAGCGGAAGTAGCAAAGCGGAAGTAGCTGATCCGAATCCCAATTGTTAACCGATTGTAACAATTAAAACATTGGAGTGTAATGTATTAATAAATGGGTTAGCAAATATTTATAAATGCTGTAGAAGTGCCTTTCATTTATGTACATGTACAGATCTGTAACATAATTATGTAATTAATGTTTACACTTCATTCTATTATTTTTCAGATGATGCATCACTACTACACCTATATAATGCGGACCGCTGAGGTGTGGGCCTATCAGCGAACAAGTGACTGGTGGGAGAACACTGCTCAAAGATTCACAGATGAGCAGTGGCTGGGCGACTTCAGAATTTCCCGAGAAACATTCACATACATTTGTACAACTCTGAAGCCTGCACTGCAGCGACAAGATACAAATTATCGATTATGCATTCCTCTGGAGAAACGGGTAGCCATTGCATTGTATAAACTAGCATCAACAACAGAGTACAGGACAGTAGCCAACCTGTTTGCTGTCAGTCAGACTTCTGTTTGCCGCTGTGTGCATGACTTTTGTAAGGCTGTGATTGCAATACTTCGGCCCAAGTTCATCAAAACACCAGACCAGGACAAACTATCTGAGATGGCAGATTACTTCGAAGAGAGGTATGGAATTCCACAGTGCGTGGGTGCTATTGATGGTTCTCACGTCCCTATATTAAAACCTCCACAATACCAATCAGATTTCCACAACAGAAAAGGTTGGCACTCCATAATTTTACAAGCAACTGTGGATGGCAAAGGGATGTTCTGGGACCTGAATGTTGGACAGCCAGGGAGAGAACACGACGCTAGTGTCCTCAGAAAGTCACGCCTATGGGCTTGGGCCACAGACAGTAATGGTTTTTCTGGCAAAGTGAAAAACATATGTGGAACTGATGTTGGATACTTCATTCTTGGTGATTCTGCTTACCCATTGCAGAAATGGTTGCTAAAACCATATCCTGATACTGGCAGGCTTACAGAGGGCCAAGAACTATACAACATGCGAACAAGTCGAGCCCGTTGTGTGGTTGAACATGCGTTTGGGAGGTTGAAAGGAAGGTGGAAGTGTCTCAGTAAGCGAAATGACTGCAATGTAAATGTTGTTGTTGATATGGTTGAGACGTGCTGTACACTGCACAACTTGTGCGAATTGTACATGGACAGATTTATACCAGAGTGGTGTGATCGTGATAAAGATGCTGAACGTTCACTTTGCAATGTTGGTGATGAGCGTTCAGATGCAAGAAGTGCTCTGCAACAGTTGTTCATGCAGCAGCAATAATTGTAAGTTGTTGTTATATTGTGTTTGTTACAAATAAACTATTTGAAATTCAGATTTGGCATAACCCTGTTTTGTGACTTGAATACAATTCTTTATCCTAAATGGTACATGGTTACAACAGACAATATCAGATCAATAGCACATTTAAGCATACAGAGTGAATACTGCAAAAATGTTTTAATAACATACAATTTAACAATCTTCTCACTATTTTTTAAATAAAATCAAACATATTCAGCTCTACAGTTTTTTTTTAAATTGCAGTTGTAACTATATGTCTGTTGAAATTTATTTAGATATGGTCACTTCTGTTAATGGTACTTTAAAATGTTAATCTGCTTACACTGTTTACAGTATTACAGAATACAAAAGGTGCCATCAGACAGCCGTTTAGATAATGTTTCCCATCAGTATGGGTAGTAGTCTATACCAATAAATGCTTAGCCTAATTATCGTTCTACTGACTAGGACCGTATTTGCATTATAGAATACAAAAGGTGCCCATCAGACAGCCGTTTAAATAATCTGTCCATCAGTATGCCTAGAAGTCTATACGAATACCTGCAATAATGGCTTATCTGAGTCACAAAGTCTTTATATTTTAGTACATTATCATGTAGGTAACTTTTACAATAGGTTTTCATAAGTTAACATTAGTTAAATACTTTATATAATATAAACTAATAGTGAGCATTTACTACACAGTATGTATTCATCTTAGTTAAAGCAAATGCCAAATATTACTAAGTATTTAAATCTAAAGTTTTTTTGCAAACGTATATGCAGTGTGAACTAACATTAACCAACAATGAATTACTAATAAAGAATGTATTTAAGTAACATTCATTTTACATAATATGCCTTATAATAGGTGTATAATTTTTACTATAATAATGTGTATTTTGCTTTTAATAATGTGCCCCTTAATAAGCATGATTTCCATTTGACTCAGTTATAATAACACAGCTATTACTTTATTTATATATTAAGTTTACATCAGAGTGCAAAAATACAAAGGTGCTTATAAAATGTGCATACATACAAATGAAACAAAACAGGTGCTTTTGAGAAGTACTACTTACAAATGTGCATACATTACAAACAAAACAGCAGGTGATTTTAAGAAGTAGCCTACTATTTACACAAAAAAATTAAGGCATTAAGGAAAACAGAAAGATAGATGTGTTGTCCATCTAAGTTACTTCCTCTGGAGAAGGGCTGCGGTCAAATGACTGAAGACTGATGCAAAAGACTCTGATTCTTTCTGCCTTTGTGACATCTCCTCCCGTCTGAGTTGTGCATGATAGTCCAATTCCTCTCGTCTCATCATCATTTCTTTCTTCATTTCTTCTCTTCTTAGCTCACGCTCTTCTTCCATCTGTTGCTGTGTTATGTCCCGCATACACTGCAAAAACTCCCCTGTTGCCAAATTTACAGCTTTGCGTTTGCGACTCTCTGTAAAAGCAGACACACAAATAAGCAGGATATTTGAGATGTCTTCTGATAGATTATAGATTGTGGTATAGCACATACAGTATACCAAACTGTAAAGTCTGTTACATATATTTAGCAGGTACATTAAACGCATAAATACCTGGTCTAGTCCTTTGTGGAATGTGATGTGATCCTCCTCTTATTATGGTTAGATCTTCAGGGTCGTCATGTCTCTCTGTAATAAACATATATACACATGACGTTAATTACATACTGACAAAGAAACTAACAAAAAATTGAATACTTCTGTGGTGTATTTTGTATATTTTTTGCATACCGGGTGTCGACGTTAGCAGTGGAAGTGTAGACGGTCCCTGCTCCACTTCTGAGTCAAATAAAACACTCTGGGATGACGATTCTAGCACACAAAACATAAACAAGCACATGAGCCACTTATACAATATTTATTTATTTTAAAGTTAGGAAGATAGCATTTATATTAACTCACCGGCCGTGGCTGCCATAGTGTCCCGACTTGTCTCGCCACTAACAGAGGGACGGTGACCCAGCACACCGTCCATCAAATCGAACCATGGAAAGTTCCTTCTCTGGGCTCCGCTTTTTCCATTGTGCGTTTTAATCACCTTGTATTGCGCCCGCAACTTTTTTATTTTTTCCCGAACTTGAAGCGTTGTTCGGCTAATACTTAGCTTAGCAAGTTCAGCAACGATGTACTTGATAACATCCTTGTTTCTGCACACGCCGTCAATTTGACGTTGTACTCTTTTTTCTGCCCAAATGCTCAGAAGAGCTTTGGTATCCTCGACAGACCAGTACAGGCGATTCTCCATTTCGAGCAGCGATGATTTTGCGCGATATAAAAAAGTGAAATAGTGCATCTTGCCGCAGACCATACCTTTCCCTAACACCGATAAACTCCGCCTTTTACCTTGACCACGCCTCTAGCCCGAGCTGGCCTGCTTTGGCCCAAGGTATTCGACGGGCCAGAAATCCTGGCCGTTGGCCCCGAGTAAGCCCCGCTCAAGCCCCGGAAGTGACAGTGGAAACACGACTGGCCCTGGCACGCACTAGCACGGCCCGGCCCTGGCCCGGCAGTGGAAAGGCGGCTAATGGATACTTTACTACTCCATGAGACCAGAGGAGAGGATTTATGAATGGCAGTGAAGCAATGCAACTAAGGTTGTAAAAAATTGAAATGCGAAATGTCTCAGTTCACATTACTTTAATCTCTGATCTCTGTGTGCAAGTGTTTTGTGTGGTCATTGAAAACCAGCACATTAAACTTTAATTGTAATTAATCTGACTGGAACCTGTGAATCAAATTATTTTAATGCGCACCTTTTAGCCAATCAGAATCAAATATTCAGACAAACCATGGTATAAATAGATGTATGGTAGTGTTAAGGAAAAAAAGAACATACTTTTTGTGTTTGCTCTGAAGTAAACTGTTCAGCACATCCCTCTGACTTCCATGTCTGGCCACATTTTAGATGTTTGGGGCCAGAAGAACGTAAAGAGCAGTCTCTAGATTGAGATGAAGGTCCTTCCCAAACTTAATATTTTCCAGGTTTAATATTATCTGAAAAAAGTAGTAAATAACAAAATTCATATCGTATATCTACCATCTCCAAGCATTACTGGTCAACAACCAAGCAATTTTAAGACATTTTAGTGAAGAAAGATAAAACTGGCAAACCGACCGGATTATCAGTACACAGGACTACTGGAAAGTTTGCTGTCTTGCATCTTTTTGTTTGCTGAAATGAGCAGTTCATATAAGAAAAAATATTTAGAAGTGACAGCACAAATAACTGAAAATCAATCATCTTGATTTGGCCGTATGTCTCATACTTCAGATTGTATGGCTTGGAATATAATGCAAGAGTTGTGTGGACTACTTTTACCAAACAGTTAACTTGGAAGTCAATGGTTCCAGTTAACTGTTTGGTTACAGATATTCTTCAAAATATATTCTCTTGTGTTCAGCAGAAGAAAGAAATTCATACAGGTTTGAAACAACTTGAGGGTGAGTAAAGGATGACAGAATTTTCTTTCTTGTCATTATAGAACCCTTTTAGCATAAAAGGTTCTTTGGAGTTGAGTAAAGACCTTTTTTAGTCTGAGTATGACCAAAATAAGAATTTCACTGGTAATTGTCACCTGAACAAGTAGCCTAAGTAACATCCACTTTTGTGGATTATAGCCTACTTTGTTCTCAAATCATTAATGTTAACAACATCAGCATTGCGTGACTATTTAATGCCCTTCAGATATTTATCCTTGTTTTCTCTGTAGCCAAGTCTTTTGCATTTTACAACGGGTGAGTCTCCAGTTGTCACTGGTGACTGTCATTTAAATCTTTCTGGATCCGCCATCAAATTAATACGTTTAATTATATCAAGTGCTATAAATCTCCACCTCCAACATCCTCACACGCAATATAGTCTACTAGCCGGGACTCTTGATCTGTACAGATGTGACGTAATGACGCAAAGACATGCTCGAATCTCCCGCAGAAATCCACCAGTAGCCTACCACTGTAAAAATCATTATTACAAGCTTACCGCTTTGAATCCCTGTCTATGTTTGAATTGAGCTATGGTAAGCAGATCGTTTTTAACTCTGGCTGGTTATGTACTTGCTCAAATTTTTATTTTGGATAATTTTAACCCAAAAAAGTTACGGAATGCAGCTTTAACATATAAAAAATATATATCTTTGCAGTCTCTACTGCGTGTTTGATCATCAAACTTTGATGTAGGCTACAGTAAGCAAATGCAAATGTCTAGTAGGCCTACACAAGACTATCTGCTGCCACCTGCTGATAAATGTAAATTTTTACGGCTTATATGACACAGAATAAACATGAATGGACATCAGATGGTGTGTTAAGGTACAGTTTCTACAACTTAATGATATAAATAATCTCTCGTGTAATTGCCCATTATGTATCAATGGTGGAAAGACGTCAGTAAAACAGCTTGTAGAATGTTACATTTAAAAAAAATGTATGCAGTAATAACAAATAGGCCTACAAATCAGGACAATAATAAACAATATCTACAATACATAGGGTTACATTACATAATCCTAAAGAACATTAAACTAGCTTAAAATTTAAAATGATTGACTCCAAGAGTCTTAAACACGTTTTAACACGAGAATTTAGATAGACCTACATCAAAATCTTTCTTAAAAATGAAAAAAAGGAGTTTCTTTGAAAATGTACTTTGAAATGAAAACACTTGTGAATATAAAAATTGGCAAGAAAAAGTAGCAAGTTAAGAACAAATTTAAAACGAAAGGGTTCTATTTTTTTTTTTTTTTGGCTTATAGGCCTACAGAAGTTTAAAGATAGATACCTTTTAACAAAATTTGAAAAGTCAACCCAAAAGATTTTGCAATACACTCGTGCACACATTCCCAAAACAAATGAATAATTTTCTCATCAGCAAATGTATAATTAACTGGGTAGCAATTGTGAATCATTTTAATAGAGACTTCAACCACTTTAATTGGATAAAAATAATTTTTGCTGACGGAGCCAGAAATTCTCCCATAATGTATCATCAATTTTGTTATTCCAAAATGTTATTCCAGGTAAAGAAATCTGATCTCTGTTAAGAATTGAGTGAATTTTCTAGTTTGACAAGCTGCTGACATGAACAAATAGATGAGTGTTGTCAAAAATAGGTGGAGATCATAAAGGACCTTTAGGGCCAGTACGTTACATTTACCTCAGTAAAGTCGTTCAGTAGTTCGTCATTTAGAAAAAAGTACTCAAGAGGGAGAGTGTATCGCAAAATTTGTTATATGCTATATTTTTTAAATAATTGTACTAACTGTAGTTTATTTATTGTTAGACCTATGACTGAAAATTAATATTGTAGCAAGTCTAAAGACACAGTTATGCGTAAGCGGGGTTGGGGGAAAGGGGTGTTTTTGAGAAGTCTGCAGTTCGCTGGACTGTGTGAGGCAAGAGCATCGGCCACACAGGTGCTCATGTTAATAAAGAGCATTTAATTTTTCCTTTAGAATAATTGAAGCACCTGAAATATGTCCAAATTAATCAATATCGAAGCAAAGCTAATGGAGATCGGAAGTGAATCAAAACAAGAGCTTGTAAATCTGAATTGAATTGTGAAATTTGGATCAATATCAAGAGCTAGACCTTTACATGATGCATTACAGTTATACAATACCTCTTCTGCTAGCTAGTTTACACTTAAAAACAAAAAGTGTTGAGCAAAGGTAGGCCTATTCAGCAAAATAGTTTTTTATTTAGTGGAAATTTAGTTTGTAGGACAAATGCAAAACATAACAGGTGAAGATGTTCCTTTTTAAATAATTAAATAATGATCATACTTGTTTCTTCTGGACTTGATGATGATTTAATATTTTTTTATTTAAGAAAAAAAATATTGCACTTTCTTTTGAACTTTTTTCATCGTGAAGATTTAAAAATGAACCCTGAAATAAGGTGATGAATACATACATTTTCCTGTATAAATTCAGTTTATCAAACACAAAATAGTACAAAAAAAAAATACAAGCTATATATTCAGTGCAGTGTGTCTGATTGTAGAATGTGAAGATCTGCTGTATTCAGTGCATCAGGAAGTAGGAGAGCAGAGAACAGCAGAGGAACAGGAAGCTCTGGCTGACACTCTGAGCCCCGTTACACAGGTTCCCCTCACAACACGAGATGCCCTCAACATTAGGAATAAATGATGTGGCGTCACAAATAGATTTAGACACACAGCCTTTTACAACCAATAACTGGCCTCCAGAAGTCCCTGATGAAGAGAAAGAGAACAAAGGCTAGCTGGCGGGTGCTGTATGTGATCATATATTTAAATTGATGGTGGAGAAACAAAATCTTCATCCTTTTCCAGATTCTCACCTGTTGCTTTAACACACCGATCTTCAGTCCCTGAACAGCTTACTGTGTTTGAGCAGCTCTGTCCATCACAATAGTAACATTTCCTTCCATTGGGGACATTAGAGGGATCTACAGGAGTAAAACATGTATTAGTTATAAATTATAATCTAATGAAACAACAGCTACTCCATTTAATCAATTCTCAACAGACAAGCCACACCCTACTTTTTATTTCCTGATTGAATGTCATTTGGAAGTAAAATGAATGTTGACTTTAAAGATGATCATTAAAGCACAATACCTGGAGCATCTTGAGCGTTACACTGGTCTGTGTTACAGCAGGAAGAAGAGAACTTTGAAATGCCGAAGTTCATGAAACCACTTTGACAGTCAACAACACAATCTTTAGCCTTCACTTTTACACTAATTTGACCTAAAATATGAATGATACAGAAAAGACTAGTACATGTTATTTTGATGGAATAATTAAAAAATATGTACACAAGTTTTTTTTTTTTTTTTTTTTTTTTAAATACAATTGCAATTGTTTGCAAAACAATAGAACAGGAAACAAATTAAACAGCAGAAAAAAAAATATTTTGTGATTGATTTAGTAAATTCTGCCAAGAAAATGAGTCACAGTTATATGAGAAATTACATTTAATCGATCTCTCATGCTGGTCTTCCTACCTTGTGTTACCGATGTTAAACTCATGCACTTGGAAGATCCTATGGAACATGTTTTTAACTTCTGACCCGCACAAGAACCCATCAGACTGTTGCACTCATAACAGCTGAGAGAGTGTCCTTTAGTAATAAAACAGAGAAACAGTGATCCAATGAAAATATATATATATATATATATATATATATATATATATATATATATATATATATATATATATATATATATATATATATCACAAACACTAATTGTCTTTGTACCTGCAGTGAAAAGAATGAAGAGGAGAAAAACTGAGATTTGCAGATCCATCTTTGATCAGGAGGAGAATGAAACATCATGCCTGTTTTCGGTGCCATTTTATATCTTATCAGAGGGTGAGGGTATTTTTTTGGGAAAATGAAAATGGAGAAGCAGAAAAGATTACACAATTTACTTGCCACTTAACAATAAATTAAAGTTTGATAAGGAAATTACAAGCACTGTGCAGGTCTAACCAAACTTCAGTTCACCTAAAGATCATTTACTTGCCCTCATGCCATTCAAAACCTGTATGACTATTTTCCTCAGTAGAACATAGAAATGTTTGTACAGTAACTCTTCTCCCAGGGAGTCCTGGCCAAGACAGGTGGCCAAAAAAAAAAAAAAAAAACAACATAAAAAACAGGACAAAGATTACATATTACACCACAGATCTCTATACATACACAAACAAGACATTATACCTACTTAACATAAGCAAATACAGATATACAATTTAAAGGGCACCTAGTTAAAAGAAATTACATTGTTCAGTCAGAGTTGTCTTTAAAAGGTTTTTAAAGTATCAATAGGTGGAAGTGATTCTAGATTTAAGGTGTTTTGGAGTTCATTCCAGACATTTGGTGCATATGATGAGAAAGAAAGCCTTTTTTTTTTTTTTACCAAATTCAGTTCCCTTTCGTCCTGGGAACTCCGACGTGTCGTCGGGGGAGTTCCCTGATGAAATTGGGATCACGCTAGGGAGACCAATCGACTTCGAGTGAAACTAAAACGAGCCAATGAATATTGGCATGCAAGATTTGCATTCCGCGACCCGCCTACCAGTGCGGGTATAAAGGGCGGAAGCAAACGCATACACAATGCTTTTTGCTTCGGAGCCGACCAGTTGTGTCCTCTGAGTGTTATGAGCTTGAAGATTGTGCTTTCTGAACGCTCAACGAGTCTGCTGTTTCCTGAGATCTCTCTGTGCTGGTGTGACGGCGCTTCAGCGGTCTTCGCGATCTCCCGTCTGCCTGTTTGTTACTGCATGCACTGTGTTGCCGCGTTGATCCCTGTGTGCTTCAGCACATCTAGAGAGTTATTTCTCTGAAAGAGCAACACGGGTGAAGATCGCGTCCTTTTAAGGATGACGTTTCATCCGTGTGTTTCTGGATGCGGTCAGATTCTGCCTCCGGTTGATGGTCATGATCGCTGTCTCTCGTGCTTGGGCCTCGCGCACGCTGAGGCGGCTTTCAGGGACGAGTCATGTTCCCATTGCGGGAATATGACCGTCGCAGTGTTAAGATCGAGACTGAGATCCCTCAGACGAGGGGGAGTCCCTTTGGAGATTCCCCGATCTAGTTCGTCTTCTGGTTCATTTCAGAAGGCGGCTACTTCGGCTAATCCCATTGGTGGTCTGAGGGTTACAGTGAGGAACAATCCGCCGGGTGAAAGACCCCCACGGACCCCTCACTCCTCCGCAGCACTGTTACCATTGGAGCCCGTGGAGGAGCGTGCTGGGCCATCTCGTGTGTCCACCAGATGTCGATCGCTGCATCGGAGGGAGAGCGGTCATCTTCTGGGGATGACGACTTGGCTGCGTTGCCCCCTTCGGGTGTGGTAGCGTTGTCCGAGCCGGACCCGGAAATGGCCGCTATGCTTTCCCGGGCGGCCGCAAGTGTCGGACTCGTGTGGAACCCTCCACCGTGTCCCGAACCTTCGCGGCTCGACGATTGGTTTCTCGGGGCGGCCCGTGCTGGTTCTCAGCGCCCCGCCCCGGTGCCTTTCTTTCCGGAAGTGCATGACGAGGTGACGAAGTCATGGAAGGCCCCTCTGGCGGCCCGACATAGATCGAGTCCCTCCTCCTCCTTTACCACTCTCGATGGCGGGGCAGTGAAGGGTTATGAGGGCATTCCTCCGGTGGAGCGGTCGGTTGCTTTACAGCTGTGCCCTAAATCCGCGTCCACCTGGAAGGGTGACCCTACTCTCCCCTCTCGCGCCTGTAGGTTCTCCTCCAGTCTGACTGGAAAGGCCTATAGTGCGTGTGGAGAAGCTGCTTCTGCCCTGCATGCCATGGCGCTCCTCCAGGTCCATCAGGCCAAAACGCTTTCTGACATGCAGGAGGGTGGTACCGACCCAGGGAAGCTCCAAGAGCTACGTACGGCGACGGACCTTGCCCTCCGGGCGACGAAAGTCACGGCGCGCTCCCTGGGTCGAGCGATGTCCACGCTTGTGGTCCAGGAGCGACACCTTTGGCTCACCCTGGCCGATATGACGGAGTCAGACAAGAGCAGGTTTCTGAACTCCCCCATTTCCCAGGGTGGCCTATTCGGCGATGCGGTGGAAAACTACGCCCAACAGTTCTCCGCCGCCCAGAAGCAGTCCGAGGTGATCAAGCACATCATGCCCCGGAGACAGGCTGCTGCTGGCCCGTCCCCCCCGGCTCCACCTCGCGCTGCTCGTCGCCGAGGGCGCCCTCCTGCCGCCGCCTCCGCCCCTGCTCCGCCTAAGCAGCAGCCTCCTAGGCAGCAGCCGGCCGGCCGCAAGAGAGGTGCCCAGCCCGCCCGGGCTCGTCTAAACCCCCTGGTAAGAGGAGAGGGAAGCGGCCCTGAGACGGGTGACCCAGAGGACCTGACTGCTGCTCTTCAGGACGGTGCCACTGCACCGCTCCTTCCCCTGAGGAGGGCCGGGCGGAGAATCTTCTGTTTCCTTTTGTTTTTGTTCCGCCGCTACCTTCAGCGGTACCCACTTTCTCAATAAAAGAGCAGTTTCCAATTCCTCTGGGTCTAACTCGGTCGAGACTGACTCCTCAGTCTCCCCCATCCAAGAGAGTCAGAATGACGGTGTGCGCCGCCTCGTTGCCTCACCACTCTCATTCCCCTCGCTCCAGCGCTCAGGGGACAGCTACGCCGCCTCAGCCTCGTCGCTCTCGTCTCCCGCTGGGCCAGGAGGCGCGGAAACCTGGACTCGACGCCCCCGAGCCTCGTCCCTCGTTTCCCCTCCTTCCTTCGCCTCCGTGGAAACAGGTAGGTGTTGCTTCGCACACTCAGACCTCTTCTTGGCCGCAGCAATGCCTCCGGAGTCCGGTCCCTGTCTTCCACCCCGCTGCCCCTCCGCGGGTACGCCGGTGGTCCGAGTGGGCTCCTTGGCCCGATTCCTTGAAGCCTGGCTAGCGCTTCCGAGTCCGTCCCGTTGGCTCCCCCGCACTATCCGGCTCGGCTATGCAATTCAGTTTGCCCGCCGGCCTCCCAGGTACAGAGGCGTCCACTTCACCGGGTGCGGAGTGTAGATGCCCCTGTCCTGAGGAAAGAAATCGACGTCCTGCTGGTGAAGGACGCGATCGAGCCGGTCCCTCCAGCCGAGATGAGGTTGGGGTTTTACAGCCCTTACTTCATTGTACCCAAGAAAGGCGGGGGGTTACGACCAATCCTGGACTTGCGAGTTTTGAATCGGGCCCTGCACAAGCTCCCGTTCAAAATGCTCACGCAGAAACGCATCTTCGAGTGCATCTGTCCCCGGGATTGGTTTGCAGCGATCGACCTGAAGGACGCGTACTTTCATGTCTCGATTCTCCTTCGACACAGACCCTTTCTTCGGTTCGCTTTCGAAGGTCGAGCATATCAGTACAAGGTCTTACCTTTCGGCCTGGCCCTGTCGCCCCGTGTCTTCACGAAAGTCGTAGAGGCGGCCGTTGTTCCCATGAGAGAACATGGCATTCGCATTCTCAACTATCTCGATGACTGGCTCATAATAGCTCACTCGCGAGATCTGTTGTGCGTACACAGGGACCTGGTGCTCCAGCACCTCAGCCGTTCGGGTCTTCAGGTCAACTGGGACAAGAGCAAACTCTGCCCAGTGCAGAAGATCTCTTATCTCGGTATGGAGTTGGACTCGGTCGCTCAGACTGCGCGCCTCACCGAGGAGCGCGTCCAGTCAGTGCTCAACTGCCTCAAGTCCTTTCAAGGCAGGTCAGCGGTCCCACTGAAACAGTTTCAGAGGCTCCTGGGGCATATGGCAGCCGCAGCCGCGGTTACGCCGCTCGGTCTGCTCCATATGAGACCGCTTCAGCGCTGGCTTCACGATCGAGTCCCGAGATGGGCGTGGCAGAGCGGCACGTTCCGGGTCAACATTACCCCGCACTGCCGCCAAACCTTCAGTCCTTGGTCAGACCCTGCGTTTCTACGGGCCGGAGTGCCCCTAGTCCAAGTCTCCAGGCATGCTGTGGTTTTCACAGATGGATGGGGGGCCACGTACAACGGGCATGCAGTTTCAGGTCTGTGGACGGGGCCCCAAATGCATTGGCACATCAACTGCCTAGAGTTGCAAGCAGTACGCTTAGCCTTGTCTCGCCTCAAGGGGCTGCTTATGCACAAGCACGTACTGGTCTAACAAAGTGTATGTTGCCGCAATAGCCGCTCATCACGATGCAGTAGAAGGTAAGTCTTTGGGGAAGCACGACCTGATCATCAGATTCCTTAAGGGTGCTAGGAGGCTGAATCCGCCTCGTAGTGTGCACCCCTTACCCTCTTGGGACTTAACTCTAGTGCTTAGGGCACTCCAGAGGCCCCCTTTTGAACCCTTGCCTTCGGTCGAGTTAAATATCTTGTCTATGAAGACAGCTCTCCTGCTGGCTTTGGCTTCTTTTAAGAGGGTAGGGGATCTGCAGGCATTTTCGGTCAACGAATCGTGCCTAGAGTTCGGACTGGGCCTTTCTCACGTTGTCTTGAGACCCCGGCTCGGATACGTGCCCAAGGTTCCTACCACCCCGTTTGTGGATCAGGTAGTGAACCTGCAAGCGCTGCCCCTGGAGGAGGCAGACCCAGCCCTAGCTTTTCTCTGTCCCGTCCGCGCCCTGCGCTGTTACGTGGACAGAACGCGAAGCTTCAGGACCTCAGATCAGCTCTTTGTTTGTTACGGAGGCCAGCAGAAGGGGAAGGCTGTCTCCAAGCAGAGGTTATCCCACTGGTTAGTGGATGCTATCGCCCAGGCTTATGAGTCCCAGGGCGTGCCTTGCCCACCTAGGTTGACGGCACACTCTACTATGAGTGTTGCATCCTCCTGGGCTTTGGCGCAGGGCGCCTCGCTGACAGACATCTGTAGAGCTGCGGGCTGGGCGACACCTAACACGTTCGCTAGATTTTATAGCCTTCGTGTTGAACCTGTTTCCTCCCGTGTACTCGCTACGGCCAGTAGTGCGAGGAATTAGGTTATGTCGGCTTGCTACGCCATTCCCGCCCCATGGGCCGGATACGTGCGTCTTTCTACTCCGTTGGTTCCCCAACATACGGCTAACCTCGTGAGTTCCTCCATCACCCCTTCGGCACCAGGCGAGGCGGGTCGCCCGGTGCCAGGTCTATTACCTCTCGTAGGAGTTGTTATTAGACTGGGTGACCTTAACAGTGGTCCCTTCGGCGACCCATTTTTTCCACGTTCCAGCTACCCTCCGGGTTAGCTCCGTGTCTTCCTCTCGACAGATCCCTCTGTCGTCCTTGCTGAGTACGCTCCCACCCCTCGGGTTGGGACTACCTCAAGGACTTCCGTATGTTGCACTACCCTACGGGTTAGTTCATACGTGTATTCCAGTGCCTCCCTTCGGGTGGGCAGGGGCTCCGTAGCGTTCCCTCCTATGGGTTGGGCACGCTTTCCCAGTGTTATCCAATTCCACTGAGTGGGTCTTGCGGAACAGCAGTGTGATTTTTCCTAGCTAGCTCCCGCATCTTGTATTCAAGAAACTGCTGCAGGGTAGCTTAGCTGGGCGCTGGAAGGGGTCAGCACCATGGCGTGTTGTTAGGGATCCCAATTTCGTCAGGGAACTCCTCCGACGACACGTCGGAGTTCCCAGGACGAAAGGGAACGTCTCGGTTACTTATGTAACCCTCGTTCCCTGAGTACAGGGAACGGAGACGTGTCGTCCCCTCGCCATGTTGCTGTACCTTCGCGGAGGACCGGACACTGTTCGGCTCCTCAGCGAAAAAGCATTGTGTATGCTTTTGCTTCCGCCCTTTATACCCGCGCTGGTAGGCGGGTCGCGGAATGCAAATCTTGCATGCCAATATTCATTGGCTCGTTTTAGTTTCACTCGAAGTCGATTGGTCTCCCTAGCGTGATCCCAATTTCGTCAGGGAACTCCCCCGACGACACGTCTCCGTTCCCTGTACTCAGGGAACGAGGGTTACATAAGTAACTGAGACGTTCTTGTTGATTGAATAATTACTAATAGTATTGTTTGACAACCTTGTCCTGTAAACACTATTTTGTTAAGTAAGCAAATTTGAAATGTAAAGGGGTAGTTTAATACCCATTAGTGCTTTAGCAATAAAAATCCTTAAATGTAATTTTCTTCTGAGGGAGAGGGAGGACCATTGTTTCATACAGAGTGTAGCGGTGAGTCCTAGCTCATGAAATACTGATGAAACCTCTAATGAAATGTAAGCATTAGTGGTATAGTACATCTAGTTTTTTAAATAAAAATGAAGTAGAGTGCATATAAATTAGGTCACCATAATCCATAACTGATAAGAATGTGCTCTGCACCAACATTTTCCTTGCTGAATAAGGAAAGCACTTTTTAAATCTAAAATAAACCTAACTTGGGTCTGAGTTCTTTAAAAGACTCTCAATATGGACCCCAAAAGACAATTTATCATCCAACCAAAAGGTATTTGTAAGTATTTACTCTCTCTATTGGAGTACTTTGTGTTGAAATAGAGAAATCCATTAGAGATATAGAACGTGTAACAACCATTTTATTTTTTTTAGCATTTAATACCCACTTTAGTCCTACCAAAGATTTTTGTACCTGAGAAAGGCAGACTGTAAATGATGAATTGCTTCCTTCAATGACGTAGCAAAGGTGTACAAAATTGTATCATCTGTGTATAAATGAGCCTTTGTTTGATTCAGATCCACACCTAAATTATTCATATAAAAAGAAAAGAAAATGGGACACAGAACTGATTCTTGGGGGTCCAATGTTTAAACATTGAAGGATTGTAGCTGCAGAAAATCAGGAACAATCAGACTTGAGACATTGTGAAACACAAAAACAGCCTTCAATGCCCTAGAAAACTTGCTTCATCAATTTGATCACATTTTCAAGCACATGACTAAATGAAGTAATCATGCATTTCCCAAGCTTCATGTCATCTGTAGGTTACAGGGATGCTGGAGCATATTGGGCACTTTCTTTTTCTTTTTCTTTCTCTGTTAATAACTTATTTGAGGTTTTTAGCAAAAAGCAAGGAGTTGGATGAAAGCAAGAACGACGAACGACAAGAATGACGGCAGAGTAGCGACGGTTCCGCGTGATTTCCATAGGGGATTTCCATACTAAAGTTAATTGAAAACAAATAAGATGCTGCTGGTGAACAGCGGTCTTTCGAATCGGCTTTGGCCACGACTCTTGATGTAGGTGTGGCTTGCCAGGCTAGGACAGGCCAATATAATATACACATCGTGCCACAGTCAATGTCCCTGGACAAAGTGCTGCAATCCACTTGTGTTGTGACACACAACGCTGTCTTGGAGCCGTACAACACAGAAAGGCTTCTACATTTTTTAACTCCCTCAATGAAATCCACTCTCCGCAGGGTGATCAGGAGCAAATTAAATGAAAATGTGTAGTTTTTTGGGATTATTTCCAATTTCAGTGGTTTGAGCATCACTAACATTTCAGGATGGTGCTCCTTCCAGCATATTCTGCTCTTGGAGATGGAAATTATATGATCACAACCCTTAGAACCAAGTAAGTCTTCTTCAAGCGATGGGAGAGGCCTGAGGAGAAGTTGAGGCCCACAGATGGATCCAGAATTCACCCTTTTTAAGGCTTTTTCCACACGATTCATGACTCGTGAATATATACGCTGTGATGTTGATGAAATTTTTGCCCAAATGTAAATGAGAAGCAAGATCTATGAAGTTCATTGATTCAATGATTGCAGTAAATTGAATTTATTTACTTACAGTTTTTCTCAATCGATTTGGCACATTTCTCCAACTGCTCTCAAAACAGTTAACACAGTGATTTGTACACTTCGTAATTGTCCTAAACAGATAGTAAATTCACCTTCCTTTTGTGGTGAAGTGGCGCTTTAAGCATGACTCCGCCCCATGTATATTTACAGGACCTTATTTAGAGTATATAAAGGGCATCCCCAGAGTAGCGGGATATTGCGTCATCATTGTGTCACCTGGGCGTCATGGTTGCCGGTGCTCGACAGCTCTGTGTGTGAGGTATTTGCGTTAGCATTTCCATTGACTCCCATTCATTTTGGCGTCACTTTGACAGCGAATAACTTTACATCTGAGGCGTTTAAAGACTCCATTTGTCCATTATTTATTTCTAAAGAAACACGACAATGTATAAAGGGCTCCATTACCTTCTATGTTACATTATGGCCCCGTAGAAACAGTTTTTGTAAAAACAGGCTAACGACTGCGTCATAATCACTTGACTCTCTGTCGTGCTGTACAGAAATACCGTACAGACAGGAGGAGAAGCTCGCAGGCAATCGGGGGGACGTCCCGTCAAGGGAGAAGCCCATAGATAATGAGTCCATAAAAGCAACGGGACAAAATACTCCTGCTCACTCACGGCAAAGAACTCTTTGCTTAAGTTCCCCGTCTCTGCAAGATTAACGTTGGCAATTTTCACGCACAGCTACTAGAAGATTTACGTCTGTCAGACGGGTTGCTCACGTCATCAAGCTTAGTTTGAGTTGGTTTGAGTCTGCGCGTCAGGAATGGAAGTGCTCAAAAATCGCTAAAAATGGGCTTCAACTGTCTCAACTGAGTTCCAATGAGATGACTCTGTCCACTTCTTATACTGTCTATGAGTAAATGGTATAAGAGAATGGTCTGCCGGATATTTGAACGGAAGTCCCGCTGATCGGTTTGTAAACCCACTCATGTCTTTATGTATCTTGTGTATTTGGTAAGTGACAGTACACTCTTTCCATGTGTTAATTTTGTGTTAATTGTTTATTGCTGGCAACATAAATAATTAATGCTGTTGTTTTTGTACATTTTCTGCATCAATAGATTTTGCTTTCTTTCTTTTATAGGAGCAGGGGTGACCCAAAAATGGGCAGGCTAGCCATCCTATGAGTGGTGAATGGAAACTCCTTTTAAGAGTGCGGTGTAGGTTTTCTTGCAGTGGATTTGCCTGGTGTGTGTGTGTGTGTGTGCTTTGGAAGTTTGGGCACGGTTTACTTATTGCGGGCTGATTTGAAGTCCACTGCCCAACCAATGGTGCACCCCAGCTCCGTGACGAGAGCCTGCATTTGTTTCCTTGTTGGACCTAGTTGCTCATATACAAAACAGCTCAAATATAATTCAGTGGCATTGCCTTCCATATTTTTACTGGCCCTAGTGATATTTTAAACTATTTATGATTATCGAATAAAGAGACATTTTTCTGTACGTATTCACGCCTCAGTGTTTTGTGATTGTGGGAAGGAGAACGAATTTGTGTGCCCTTTAACGGGTATTTCCCCAGCTGGTTAAATGCTGGGTTGGTGTAGTCGTTATTTATTAGAGCTCTGTATTGGAGAGCACAGTCCCTCTATATCGCCACACTTTCATACAAATCAAAAGCATAATTTTCTCAAAACACTGTACACCAAATTCCCTAATGTTATCACAGTAGTTCATACAGCCAACCAAATCTTTAATGTATCTGGAAAAACATTTGCAGCTTTTTCATTGGTCTTCACAAACATCACATGCATTTTTGTACCATTTTCAAAACACAACAAACAAAACTCTATGAATTGTAAAATAGTCAGTTGGACACCTTATGTCCTCAATTAACCCCAAATTGATATCTGATGAGTTAAGTATCCAGTCAACACAGAAAAAGCCAATTTACTAATTATTCACACAGTTGTCTTAATTACAACAACTACAAAAGGGGAAGAGAAAAGCAACAAAGATGAATGAGAAAAGAAAATTAAAAATGAGTAAGCAGTGGAAAAGGAAGAGGTGTAAGAGTGAGAGGTGGTGGACAGGGTAGAGGGAAAAGAAGAGGAAGAGGAGATGGAGAAGGAGCAAGAAGAGCTGAATATGTAGGAGAAAGAAGAGCTGAGGATGTAGGAGAAAGAAGAGCTGAGGATGTAGGAGAAAGAGAAAGAAGAGCTGAGGATGTAGGAGAAAGAGAAAGAAGACATGAGGATGTAGGAGAGAGAGAAAGAAGACCTGAGGATGGTGGAGAGAGAGAAAGAAGACCTGAGGATGTAGGAGAAAGAGAAAGAAGACCTGATGATGTAGGAGAAAGAGAAAGAAGACCTGATGATGTTGGAGAGAGAGAGAGAAAGAAGAGCTGAGGATGTAGGAGAAAGAGAAAGAAGACCTGAGGATGTAGGAGAAAGAGAAAGAAGACCTGATGATGTTGGAGAGAGAAAGAAGAGCTGAGGATGTAGGAGAAAGAGAAAGAAGAGCTGAGGATGTAGGAGAAAGAGAAAGAAGACCTGAGGATGTTGGAGAGAGAGAAAGAAGAGCTGAGGATGTAGGAGAAAGAGAAAGAAGACCTGAGGATGTAAGAGAAAGAGAAAGAAGACCTGATGATGTTGGAGAGAGAGAAAGAAGAGCTGAGGATGTAGGAGAAAGAGAAAGAAGACCTGAGGATGTAGGAGAAAGAGAAAGAAGACCTGAGGATGTAGGAGAAAGAGAAATAAGAGCTGAGGATGTAAGAGAAAGAAGAGCTGGGGATGTAGGAGAAAGAGAAAGAAGAGCTGAGGATGTAGGAGAAAGAGAAAGAAGACATGAGGATGTAGGAGAAAGAGAAAGAAGAGCTGAGGATGTAGGAGAAAGAGAAAGAAGAGCTGAGGATGTAGGAGAAAGAGAAAGAAGACCTGATGATGTAGGACAGGTGTGCCCAACCCTGCTCCTGGCGATCGACTGTCCTGCACAGTTTATCTCTAACCCTGATCAAACACACCTGGCTTTAATTTTCAAGTACTCCTGAATACCTTAATTGGTTGTTACGACCTTAATTGAAGACCTTCAGGTGTGTTTGATTAGGGTTGGAGATGAACTGTGCAGGACAGTCGATCGCCAGGAGCAGGGTTGGGCACACCTGATGTAGGAGAAAGAGAAAGAAGAGCTGAGGATGTAGGAGAAAGAGAAAGAAGACCTGAGGATGTAGGAGAAAGAGAAAGAAGAGCTGAGGATGTAAGAGAAAGAAGAGCTGCGGATGTAGGAGAAAGAGAAAGAAGAGCTGAGGATGTAGGAGAAAGAGAAAGAAGACATGAGGATGTAGGAGAAAGAGAAAGAAGATCTGAGGATGCAGGAGAAAGAGAAAGAAGACATGAGGATGTAGGAGAAAGAGAAAGATGAGCTTAGGATGTAGGAGAAAGAGAAAGAAGACCTGAGGATGTAGGAGAAAGAGAAAGAAGACCTGAGGATGTAGGAGAAAGAGAAATAAGACCTGAGGATGTAGGAGAGAGAGAAAGAAGCGCTGAGGATGTAGGAGAAAGAGAAAGAAGACCTGATGATGTAGGAGAAAGAGAAAGAAGAGCTGAGGATGTAGGAGAAAGAGAAAGAAGACCTGAGGATGTAGGAGAAAGAGAAAGAAGACCTGAGGATGTAGGAGAAAGAGAAAGAAGAGCTGAGGATGTAAGAGAAAGAAGAGCTGCGGATGTAGGAGAAAGAGAAAGAAGAGCTGAGGATGTAGGAGAAAGAGAAAGAAGACATGAGGATGTTGGAGAGAGAGAAAGAAGAGCTGAGGATGTAGGAGAAAGAGAAAGAAGAGCTGAGGATGTAGGAGAAAGAGAAAGATGAGCTTAGGATGTAGGAGAAAGAGAAAGAAGACCTGAGGATGTAGGAGAAAGAGAAAGAAGACCTGAGGATGTAGGAGAAAGAGAAATAAGACCTGAGGATGTAGGAGAGAGAGAAAGAAGCGCTGAGGATGTAGGAGAAAGAGAAAGAAGAGCTGAGGATGTAAGAGAAAGAAGAGCTGAGGATGTAGGAGAAAGAGAAAGAAGAGCTGAGGATGTAGGAGAAAGAGAAAGAAGAGCTGAGGATGTAGGAGAAAGAGAAAGATGAGCTTAGGATGTAGGAGAGCGAGAAAGAAGAGCTGAGGATGTAGGAGAAAGAGAAAGAATAGCCGAGGATGTAGGAGAAAGAGAAAGAATAGCCGAGGATGTAGGAGAAAGAGAAAGAAGAGCTGAGGATGTAGGAGAAAGAGAAAGAAGAGCCAAGGATGTAGGAGAAAGAGAAGAAGAGCTGAGGATGTAGGAGAAAGAGAAAGAAGTGCTGAGGATGTAGGAGAAAGAGAAAGAAGAGCTGAGGATGTAGGAGAAAGAGAAAGATGAGCTTAGGATGTAGGAGAAAGAGAAAGAAAACATGAGGATGTAGGAGAAAGAGAAAGAAGACCTGAGGATGTAGGAGAAAGAGAAAGAATTGCCGAGGATGTAGGAGAAAGAGAAAGAATAGCCGAGGATGTAGGAGAAAGAGAAAGAGACTGAGGATGTAGGAAGAGGAGAAGATAGAGGAGTAGAAGGAGAAGAGATGGATAGATATGGAGGGGAATGGTGAGATGTGAAAGAGAGAGTAGAACATTTAAGAAGAGATGGACAGAGAGGAAGAGGAGGGCAAAGGTGTAAGAGGGAGGATAGGTAGAAGGACACGGTGTTTCAAATGAAATCAGAGCCACACTGATTGACCATGTCATAAATCATGGTCTCTCACTGAGAGAAGCTGGGCAGAGAGTTCAGCCCAATATAAACAGATCCACAGTGGCTTCAATTATCCGCACATCTCAGAGGGAAAACCGGTAATTAACTATATCCTTCTCCTTCTACAATGAGAGTCCATGTAGTCTTGTTTGACATAGGTCTAGATTTCTACAGTAAATGTTCCTGCTTGTCCAAACATTTTTCAGAATTGAAGTTAGAGAACATTCAGGTGGACGAACAAGACTTCTTTCTTTTTTCTTTTTTTTTCATCATTTTATTTATAATTTTTTTTACATTATTACAAAACAAAAACAAGAAAAAAAAAAAAAAAAAAAAAAACAGCCCTCTCTCCACAAGCAAGGTATTAACTATTTAAATTTTTTTTTTTTTAAATAAATAATAAATAAAAAAAATAAAAAAAGCAGTACTAAACATAGATTTACAATTTGTCTGTGGTCATATCAAGTTGGGTCAGGATGTTCAGGAAAGGAGTCCAAGTCAGTTCGAAGACATCTAATTTTCCTCGGATAGAGTGAAGAATTTTTTCTGGTGTGCAATACGACAGGAGTTCATTGGTCCAGTGTTTTTTGTGTGGGGGGGTGACACTCTTCCAATCCTTCAGTATACACTTTTTGGCAGCCGTTGCTGCCAATAACACAAAATGTTTCATATTTGAGTTCAGCTTCAATAGGGTTATGTCCCCCAGTAACCAAATCCTGGGATCAGCATCCAGAGGCTGTCCACAAACCCGAGAAATTACTGATATGATGTAAGCCCAGTATAGTTTCAAACGGGAACAACTCCATAGCATATGGACAAGAGTTCCGACAGAATTGGTGCATCTTTGACATTGATCGGAGATGTCATTTCAATTCAATTCAATTCAATTCAAGTTTATTTGTATAGCGCTTTTCACAATACACATTGTCTCAAAGCAGCTTTACAGAAAGTGCATTTCAGAAATGTACAAAGAAAAATACAGTTAGTTAATCATGTATAAATTTAGGCATAACATATCGCCGGTGTTTAGTCGTCTCTTCACAGGCGTCGAGTCGTCTCTCCACAGGCGTTTAGTCGTCTCTCCACCGGCGTTTAGTCGTCTCATCACAGGTGTTGGGGCATCTGAAGTCTTCGTGAGAGGCTGGATACAAACTGGAGCTGACGAACGCTATTTACCTCGGGACTAGCGTCCCGAGATAACAGCAGAAAGACAGATGGGAAATAATTAGCATAGCTGATGTTCATAATATTAATGCATTCGAACTGATTCAGAAGTAGTATAAAAGGTAAGCATTAAGTGAATGCTTGGTTAAAGAGATGCGTCTTTAATCTAGTTTTAAACTGGGACAGCGAGTCTGAGTCTCGAACAATATCAGGAAGGCTATTCCAGAGTTTAGGAGATAAATGTGAGAACGCCCTCCCTCCTTTAGTAGACTTAGATATCCTAGGAATGACCAGAAGCCTCGAATTTTGTGATCTTAAAGAGCGTGATGGATTGTAGGGCGATAGAAGGTCTGTTAAATACACAGGAGCTAAACCATTTAGAGCTTTATAAGTCAATAGTAATACTTTGTAATTGATACGGAACTTAATAGGTAACCAGTGTAGAGATGATAAAATTGGTGTTATATGATCATATTTTCTTGATCTAGTAAGGACTCTAGCGGCTGCATTTTGCACTAACTGTAGCTTGTTTATTGAGGATGCAGGACAACCAGCTAATAAAGCATTACAGTAATCTAGTCTCGAGGTCATGAATGCATGAACTAACTTTTCTGCATCTGAAACAGATAGCATGTTACGTAGCTTAGCAATGTTTCTAAGGTGGAAAAAGGCTGTTCTTGTAACATATGATATATGATTTTCGAAAGTCAAGTTGCGGTCTAGCATAACACCCAGGTCTTTTACTGTAGTGGATAAAGTAACAGGACATCCTTCTAAATTAAAGTTGTATTTTAAGGGATTTTGTGGGTAGTTTTTTGGACCAATAAGTAATACCTCCGTTTTATCTGAATTTAATAGCAGGAAATTACACGTCATCCAGCATTTTATATCTTTTAGACACTCTGTCAAGTTAGATAAGTTAGTGTTTTCATCTGGTCGTGATGAGATATATAATTGAGTGTCATCAGCATAACAGTGAAAATTAATTCCATGTTTTCTTATAATATTACCAAGTGGCAGCATATATATTGAGAATAGCAGAGGGCCTAGGACAGATCCTTGCGGCACTCCATAGTCTACTGATGTTATCTTTGATTTTTCCCCATTTAAACAGACGAAATGGTAACGGTCTGATAAGTACGATCTAAACCAGCTTAATGCCTGTCCCTGGACACCAGTGTAGTTTTGTAGTCGATCTAAGAGTATTTTATGATCTATAGTGTCGAACGCAGCACTAAGATCAAGTAGAACTAGTATTGAGATACAGCCTTGGTCAGAGGCTAAGAGTAAATCATTTGTAATTTTAACTAGCGCAGTTTCTGTGCTATGATGTGGTCTGAATCCCGACTGAAATTTTTCGTAGATATCATTTTCTTGCAAGAAAGAGTATAATTGAGCGGACACAATTTTTTCTAGTATTTTAGACATAAATGGAAGATTTGAGATGGGTCTGTAATTTGCTAGGTTATTTGGATCTAATTGCGGTTTCTTAATGAGAGGTTTTATTACTGCCAGCTTGAATATTTTTGGAACGTGACCTAAAAATAAAGACGAGTTAATAATATTGAGAAGAGGCTCTTCCACTACAGGTAACACTTCTTTCAGTAGTTTAGTGGGTATTGGATCTAATAAACATGTTGTTGGTTTAGATGCAATGATAAGTTTATTTAGTTCTTCCTGTCCTATAGTTGTAAAGCGGTTTAGTTGTTCTAGAGGGGCCATAATTGAGGCAGAGTCATAAGACACCATAGAGGATTGTACATTTACAATTGTGTTTCGGATGCTTTCTATTTTCTCATTGAAGTAATTCATAAAATCATTACTACTATATTGTAACGGAATATTTTGCTCTGGAGATGTCTGATTATTTGTTAGTCTAGCCACGGTGTTAAATAAAAACCTTGGATTATTTTGGTTATTTTCAATTAGTTTGCGGATATGCTCAGCCCTGGCTGATTTTAGAGCCCTTTTATAACGTGACATACTGTCTTTCCACGCGATTCTGAAGACCTCTAAATTAGTTCGTTTCCATTTACGCTCTAAGTTACGAGTTTCTCTCTTGATAGCATGCGTAGCACTGTTGTACCATGGTGTTTTAGTTTTCTCTCTAACCTTTTTTAATCTAATTGGTGCAACAATATCTAGTGTACTAGAGAAAATGTTGCTCATACTGCTAGTCATTTCCTCTAGTTCATCTGTTTGTTTGGGTTTACTGAGCAGCTGAGATAGATCAGGTAAGCTATTTGAGAATCTATCTATAGTGGTTGGAAGGATTGTTCTGCCTGGTCTATAACGTGGTGCAACATGACAAATTTCAGCAGTGCGTATTATGCAAGTTACCATGTAATGATCAGTGAGATCGTCACTTTGTGGTATAATATCTATATCGGTTGGATCGGTTCCATATGAAATAATTAAATCTAGTGTATGATTTAGACGATGAGTGGGACCACTGACGTTTTGCTTCACCCCAAAAGAGTTTAATAGATCTGTAAACGCAGCCCCTAACGCATCATTTGTATTATCTACGTGTATGTTAAAGTCGCCAATAATTATTGCTTTATCGACATTGACCAATAGGTCTGAGAGAAAGTCTGCAAAATCTTTTAGGAAATCAGCATATGGCCCTGGAGGTCTATATACGGTAGCCATGGCTAGAGATAATAAGGATTTCTTTCTTACATCTAAGAGCGTAACATTTAGCACAAGTACTTCAAACGAATTAAACCTATGACAAGTTTTCTGAGTAACATTAAGAATATCTCTATAGATTGTTGCAACACCGCCGCCACGACCGATCAGACGGGGCTCATGCTTATAACAGTATCCTGGTGGAGTAGACTCATTTAGACCGAAATAATCATTTGGTTTAAGCCAGGTTTCAGTAAGGCACAGAACATCGAAATTATTATCTGTGACCATTTCATTTACAATAACCGCCTTAGGTGTGAGCGATCTAATGTTTAGAAGACCTAGCTTTAGAAATTGTTTTTGTTCACTGATATTTAGATTTTCTGGTTTAATTACAATAATATTCTTGCTAGATCTTACAGTAGATTTGTTGTTTGGCTTCACTAAGCGAGGAATAGACACAGTTTCTATATAATGTTCTACATTGGTACTTATATCAATTAAGTTGGGACAGCAAAGACTATGATTTGGACTTTGACTTACTAGTCAGATGGTGTGTAGCGTCTTGGAGATGTTGTCCGACAGAACAGCCGCTCCGACTCTGCTGGGGTGCAGACCATCAGGACGGAAGAGCCTAGGTCGCTCCCAAAACAGATTCCAATTATTTACAAAGAGCAGTTTCTGTTCATTACACCATGACATTAACCATTCATTTAAAGCAAATAATCTACTGAACCTTTCTTGTCCAAGTCGGTACGTGGGAAGCGGTCCAGACACGACGATCGTTGCTCTAGGCGATGTGCTGCGTACCGTCTCGATCAGGCTCCTGTAGTCCTTCTTCAGAACCTCCGTCTGCCGCAGCCTGATGTCATTCGTCCCCGCGTGCAGCACGACAGCTCCGACGCGCTCGTCACCGTTCAGGATCTCGGGAACCTGCGCAGCGACATCAAGAACACGAGCACCAGGAAAGCAGTGAGTGCGCACCTTACCTTTACCCGAGGTAGCACGGACATGGCGGACCATGGAAGTGCCGATGATCACGGCGTCGTCGCGTTCCGACTCGCGAAGAGGGGAGAAGCGGTTCCGGGTGGAGATCTCGAAGACCGGGAGGGGCGGAGAGGTTCTTGCTCTGGTCCTGGCTCGTGTCGTGACCCAGGGTGCAGGAGTGATTGAAGGCAGAGATGATCGCGTCCTCCTGGGCAGAGAAACGCACGGAGTAGACGAAGTCGGAGTCAAAGTCACAAAGTTACTAACCACTGACTTGTGAGCATCGGCGCGTGATGTTTCAAGCGCTGATTGCCGATCTCGCAGCTCGGCTTGCTTCTCCAGCAGAACACGAATCTGCTTCTCCACCGACTCCAGCTCCAATCGTACCGAAATCAGCTCGAATGTGTCCTCACCTGCACTCAGAGGTAACGTTAGACACACATCCGATATGTTCGCCATTATAACAGATGAACAGTAAATTAGTAGTAATAGTAATCAGTAAAGCAATCCGATTGTTTTTTGTTTTTTTTATAAGGAATAGTATCGAGGATAAGTTCACATGATATAAAAATAGAAAGTGCCTGTTTATAATTGAGTGGTAAAGAAGAAAATAAAGGATTAATGAATCAATTCGACGGAGCTCCAAACACAAACACAGACCGCATGCGCATGTGCTTATGCCCCGTTGATGCAGGCTCTAAGCACAATCAACGTGTGTCTGTACTTTCAGAGAAGCTTTCAGAGAAACGGGTCTAAAATGGGACGCTCGAGGCCACGCGTGAAATGCTAGCGGGCTAAAGGCTAGTAGCCGAGATTCGGAAAGTTGGATCTAAGTAGCGATATCAAAGCAATCCGATTGTTTTTTATAAGGAATAGTATCGAGGATAAGTTCACATGATATAAAAATAGAAAGTGCCTGTTTATAATTGAGTGGTAAAGAAGAAAATCAAGGATTAATGAATCAAATCGACGGAGCTCCAAACACAAACACAGACCGCACGCGCATCAAATTTACATTTCCAAATTTACTTAACCTGTATGGTGTAAAATATGTTCTATGGAAAATATTGAATTGAATTTGTCTGTGTTTAGTAGACACCAATTTTGTTTGTGCCAATTCCAATAATCTATTCCAATTCTCGTCTGTATAAGTACACCCAAGATCAGATTCCCACCTTACTTTATTTTTGTGTCTATCATAAATCGATAAGTTTTCAATTGTAGTTTTATACACTGTAGATATTAACCCTTTAATTCGGTTGTGCTTGGGATTAAAGATACATTTTTCAAGCAAAGATTCCTCGGGTCTGTGTGGAAAGATATCTTTAGTTTGAGTCTTGATCCAGCTTCTAATTTGAAAATATTTGAAAAAATTATGTTTATCTATATCATAAATTTCTGACATTTGACTGAAACTTAAAAAGACATTATTAATATAAAGGTCACTGACAGTTTTTACTCCTTTTTTCTCCCAGTTTTCTAAAATTCCATCAGCTATAGCTGTTGGGATGCTGGGATTATTTGTAAGAGGTGAATACACCGATAATTTTATGTTTTGTCCGACTAATGCATGTAATTGCTGCCAGGCGTCAAATGTAGCAGAAATTATTGAATTTTGTGTGATTGTTTTTAGTTTCTTTTTAGATTCCAAAAATGGTATAATAGTTAATGTATTATCCTGTAATTCAAATTGTTCGATTGACATCCATTTTACTTCATCTACTCTGCAATGAAACCACATCCACAAGGAACGAAGTTGTGCAGCCAAATAATACATTTTAAAATTTGGGAGATTCAAGCCACCTTTAAAATAAGGTGCCTGTAAGGTAAGGAGTTTGACTCTCTGTGTTTTGTTGTGCCACAAGAAGGAAATAAGTGATTTATCTAATTCCTTAAAAAATGACATAGGGACCTTCAGTGGTAAACACTGGAATAGGTAAATAAATTTGGGTAATAGATTCATTTTTATTGTGTTAATCCTGCCAATCAGGGATAGGGGGAGGGCCATCCATCTAAGTAACTCTTTTTTAGATTTATTTAGCAATGAGGAGTAATTTTCTTCATATATTTTGTCACAAGTGCTACAGATATTGATTCCTAAGTATTTGAAGCCCTCAGAGCACCATTTAAATTGAACTGGAAGTTGACTTATGTGATGATTTGTCATATTGATTGGGAAAGCTTCACTTTTTGAGTAATTAATTTTATATCCCGATACTGCACTGTATTTTTAAGATTAATCAATAATGAGGAAAATGATGTAATAGGTTGAGAGATAAATACTAATAAGTCGTCTGCATAGAGTGCAAGCTTATGCTCTTCCATTCCAATTTTTATGCCGGTGATGGATATGTCTGATCGCAAAGCAATAGCCAGTGGTTCAATTGCAATTGAAAAGAGCGCGGGAGAAGAAGGGCACCCCTGACGACAGCCACGCGACAAGGAGAAGGCATCCGACAAGAACCCATTAGTTAGGATCTGCGATCTGGGGGAGACGAATAAGGTCCTAATAAAACTGAGAAATTTTTCACCAAAATTCATGGCTCTCATGGTCTCAAGGAGGAATCGTGGTTCTATCCTGTCGAAGGCCTTCTCGGCGTCCATAGAGACAATCACAGCAGGGTCGTCATGTTTTTTTACTTGTTCTATAATGTGAATTAATCGCCTAACATTGTCTGCACCTTGTCTGTTCTTGATAAAGCCCGTTTGGTCTGTATTAATAAGTTTTGGAACTACTTTCTCTAAGCGTTGTGCAATGATTTTCGATAAAATTTTATAACCAGAATTAAGGAGACTAAGGGGTCTATAATTACTACACTTTTGTGGATCTTTTCCAGGTTTTGGAATAAGCGTTATAGTTGCCAACTCCAATGTTTTTGGGAGTGTTTCTTTTTTGAATGATTCTCTAATCATGTTTGTTAGCGGTGTTAATATCTTTTCGGAGAAAATTTTAAAGTATTCAATTGGGTACCCATCAGGTCCTGGGGCTTTATTATTTTGTAAAGACATGATCACATTTTGAACCTCTACTTCTAATATCTCTTCATCTAGTAGATTCCTGTCTATAGCTGTGAGTTTAGGTATAGCTAATTTATTAAGGAAGTCTTTGATTTCGGTTTCTGTCGGGTGCTCAGTTTTATATAACGTTTCATAATATTTTTTGAATTCCGAATTTATATCCTTAGAGTCATCTAAATTCTGATCATCATCAGACTTGATGTATTGTATGTACTTTTCTGTATCTTCTTGTTTTAGCAAGATTGACATATAAAGTCCGTTTTAGTTTTAATAAACTAAGGGTTTCGGATTGATTGCTTTGAGCATGTTGGATTTCAAGTATTTTTATTTCATGTTCTAATTGCAATAGTTGATCTCTTTTTTGTTTATTTTTATGGGATATATATGAAACAATGTGACCTCTCATATATGCCTTAAGTGTTTCCCAAACAACTGAGTGGGAAGCAGTGTTTAAATTAGTCTCCAGGTAAATATCTAATTTATCGTTCATATATTTTACAAAATCTGGGTCTTTAAGTAGGAGTGTTTTAAATCTCCATCTATAGGAGGTAGGACCTTCCTGTGGCATAGACAATTCAATCCTTAAAGCATTGTGGTCGGATAACGTTGCAGCCAAGTAATAACCTGATTTCACTTGAGGCAGTAGTGTTTGTGAAGTTAAAAACAGGTCAATTCTAGAATATGTATTATGAACATTAGAGTAGAACGAGAATTCCTTTTTACCTGGGTTTTTCAATCTCCACACATCTATTAGCCCAAGATCATTCATACCTTGATGTAATGCTATTGCGGATTTTGACAAAGTAATGTTCTTGGGGGCTGAGCGATCTAATGACGGGTTTAACACAAGATTAAAATCTCCTCCCAAAATACATTGACCCTCTGCAGATGCCAAATTCATGGTTAATTTATTAAAGAAATTAGGGTCATCTACATTAGGGCCATATATTGATGCCAATGTCAATCTGGTCCTGTTTATTACACAATCAACTAATATAAATCTACCTGAAGAATCCTTTTGCTCTGTGAATAACTGAAATCTAAGGTTTTTGTTTATAAGCAACGCTACACCTCTAGCACTTGATGAAAATGAGGAGTAATAAACTTTCCCAATCCAATCACGTTTCAATTTTGTATGCTCAATATCAGTAAGATGCGTTTCTTGGATGAATGCGATATCTGTCTTTTGCTTTTTTAAATAGGTTATAATTTTTTTTCTTTTAGTTGGATTGTTAATACCTTTCACATTTAGTGAGATACAATTAATATGTCCTGTTTTAGTCGTCATCCAAATAAGACTATTAACAAAATAGAACAAAATAAAAATATCATGTTAAACTGAGCACTTATGTTTAACCACTTTGGAATAGCATTTTTATGGAGAGAGGGGAGAGCTGAACTACAAACAGCTCGAGAGCAATCAAAATACAATGTAAAACGAACAAATTCAAAACGTCCCAACAAAAGGAAAAAAAAAAGAAAAAAAAAAAAGCTAAGCACTGCATAAAAAAAGACTGGCAGTGCCAAAGCAGAGCAGAGCTCAAAATAAACTGAGTCCCGCAGATGACTGCTTCTGTTATAATGTACACTTAAGCTCTATCTCAAAACAAAAATGTATATCGTGTGGTCTAGAAAATGTTCTTTCTGAATCAGCCATCTACTATAATAAATCAATAACTTCTTGTAAACACGTATTTTCGAGGCTTCCCATTTCATCCAATAGTAGGGGCACGCGTCAATTCCAAAGTGCGAACAAATATCTTAGCCTGACCCGGAGTAGAGAAGCGCTGGTATCCTCCTTCGATGTTCACCCTCAGGATATCTGGGTATAACAATGCGTACTCCACTTTTAACTCCCGGAGCTGAGCTTTAACGCCGTCGTAAGCTTTCCGTTTACGGACAATCTCCGCAGAGTAGTCGTTAAAGAAGAGGATCCTCTGTTGACGCGGGGTCTCATTCTGGTGCTGTCTGCGTGCAGCTTCCATTACCCGGACTTTATCGGAGTAATAGTGAAATTTGACTATGAAGGGACGTGGTGTCTGTCCGGTTGGCGGCATTGGACCCAGTGCGCGATGAGCACGGTCCAGGATGATCCTCCCATCTGTGGTATCAAGATGAAGATATTCAGGGATCCACCTCTCGAGGTATTTCACCGCGTTTGTTCCCTCTTCACGCTCTGTTATTCCCAATATTCTGACGTTACATCTCCGGGAGTGATTCTCCAGCTGGTCGGAGCGCTCTTTCAATAGTATAATTTGTTTTTCCAAAATTAGGATTTTGGCTTCGGATGCAGCTGCAGTCTGGTCAGTTGATTCTATTTGCTTATCTGTGATATCCATTCTCGCAGTCAGGGCCTGTATTTCAGTGCCTCGGTCGGCCACGGCTTCCAGCACTGAGGCCAATCTTATTTCAATCATTTGCGTTACGTCAGCTATTTTTTTTTCCATCGTTTGTGTCACAGACGCCTCCAATTTCTCGATTTGTTCCGAAACTCCGGCCAATTTGCTGTCTATGACCGCTGTGAGAGCGTGTATGATGGTATTGGTATCAGACATCACTGTCGAGGGAACAGGGCTAATATTAGCATCTTCGCCGCTGATTTCTTGACTGGCGTGAATTTCACCGCCTCCATCGTTCTTCTTTCCCCTCGGTTTAGGCATATTTACTGTAGCTTTCTTGAAGTAATTATCAATGTTCATATCAGGCACTTTTTAGTCATTTAACATCACACGAGAAACTAAATTAATTGTAAAAGTCTCAGAGCTCTTGAACGTGTTGCCTAAGCAGACGCCATCTTAGCGGAAATCCCCTACAAGATTTCAACAAGACTTCTTTCAATTGAAAAAGGGCATGACATTGTTGACATGGTGGTCCAGAACAACACCCTCCGCCTCAAAGAAATTCAGCAAAGAATAACACAGGACAATCAACTATTCCACAATATCCACCAATGCAGTCTCTCCACAATTGATCGTGTTCTAAGGAGAAATTCAATCCAAATGAAGCAAGTATACAAAGTGCCCTTTGAGAGGAACTCCGTTAGAGTGAAGGAGTTGCGATTCCAGTTTGTTCAAGTAGGTGCAACCCAATTACTGCACTTTTATTGTCAGCACAAAGATATATATTTTTCTGAATTTTATGTATGTGTCCATAAACTATTCCATGCTACTGTAAGTGAAAAGATTTAGGCATATCTATGTATACCTACTGCTGCGTCAAACTGTGAACTCAAACTTCAGCAACAGTTTCACAGTATTAACTGCAATCAATGCCATTACTGTAAAACACTAACTTACTGTATTGTACCTTGTGTTCTTTTTACTCTAGAGAATCTTGGAGTTGGATAGCAGTGCAACTCATTATGGGTACCTGTATATTCATGAAGCAGGCTTCAATCTTCGCAAAAAAAGGACAAGAGGGAGAAATGTGATCGGCCAATTTTGCTACAGTCAATGTCCCTGGACAAAAAGGAGGCAACATCACTCTCTGTACCAAAATTTCTTCAACTGGTGTTGTGGCACACAATGCTGTCTTGGGACCACACAACACAGCAAGGCTCCTACATTTTTTAAATCTCCTAAATGAAATCCTCTTTCCGCAGGGTGATCCGGAGCAAATGGTGTGGAATTTTGTAGTTGTTTGGGACAATGTCCAATTCCTCCATTCAGCACTAGTGCGAGAGTGGTTTGAGAATCACCCACGTTTAAGGATGGTGTTCCTTCCACCATATTCTCCTTTCCTGAATCCAATTGAGGAATTCTTCTCCACTTGGAGATGGAAAGTACATGACCGCAACCCTTACAACCAAGTCTTCAAGTCTTCTTCAAGCGATGGAAGAGGCCTGTGGAGATATTGGGGCATAAGCATGTCAAGGATGGATACAGCATTCAAGGTGTTTTTTCCCACGATGAATGACTCATAAATATGTTGATGAAATTCTCTGGCCAGATGTAATTGAGAGGCATGATCAATAAATTGATTCAATTAATGCAGTAAATTATTTTTTTAAATTTTTTTTTTTTAACCTATGTACTTATTTGCATATTTTTTTTTGTGGGGTGACAACTCATTGTAATACACCTGAACTCCTCATTAAAGAACTTAATGAAAAACATGTATTTGCATTTACTTCTTTGTGTATCTTCAGCTGAATTGTTATCAAATCAACAGATAACACACTTTTAATGTTTTTAAAAGTTTTGATGTTAATATTAAATTTTAATAAATGCATTAGTAGAATAAAATGCTGTGTTTCTGTCACGGAACGCTCGACGACGCCTCCTCCTGGTTTCACCAGATCCCTCTCTCCTGCGTGGTAGGACTTAATTTCCCATTATCCTTCCCTGCTCATTATCTCCTGATTAATCACCCTATCGTTGCATCAGTATCACATGTGTACCCTTAACTCCCCTTTATCTGGACTGCTCTGTTCATTGTTCATTTTGTGAAGTCTTGTTTTAGCTACTCACTATCTCTAGTTTATTTTTTCGTGTTTGCTCTTGTATTTTTGACCTGGACTCTGAACTTGTTTTTGAACCTATGCCGCCAGCCCCTGACCTCTGCCTGTTTTTGTACTATTCTTGGATTGCACTTACCTGTGTGCTGTTTTGAGTTTGCTGCTGCCCTTGCCTCAGGCTATCTAGTTTTAAGACTGCTTTCCTTTGCTGGCTTGCCTGTATCAATAAAATTATGCAAATGGATCCGACCGCCTCAGCCCCTTCGTCACAGTTTCATTGTGCAGTCAATACTTAACTGTTTCACCAACATAAGAGTGTGTTTAGTTTGCTGTGTTAACTATTTTGAGAGCAGTTACCTGAGTTTGGAGAAATGTACCAAATCGATTGAGAAAAACTGTATTTACAAAAATTCATCATTAAACAACTACACATTAAGTGTACTATATCATTAAGAAACTTTAAAGAACACAATTACAGAATATGAAAAACATATTTTCATTAATGTATTTATGTATATATACATCTGAATTCATCATCAAATCAATAGAGAACACGCTTGTTGTTTTGATGTTACTATTTGTTTATGATAAATGCATTATTAGAATAAAATTCAGTGCTTCATTATGCAGTGAATACTGAAATGTTTGCCAACATAAGAGTGTGTATAGTTCCCTTATCGAAAGGGAACTTTACGATGCGTCATCAACGCCGTGGGAACGCCCCCTGCGTGAATGCGTCTGAAGCATTTATGTCAACTAGTCCAATGGAAAGAATGAGCGTCACGGGCGGGTGACGTCATGACCAGGAAATGATAAAAGCACATCCGGTGAAAACCGGCATTAGCTTCTGTGCCTCAGCAAGCGATCTGTGTTATACTGTCTCTGTCTATTTATTGTTGTCTGTTGCAATATATTCGGAAACGTTATGGCGAAACAAGTTTACAAGCAGTGTGTTCCTCCCTGCCCGCGTTATTTAATGGGTGGGGACACACACGAGCTTTGTGTGATTTGTTTGGGAGTGGAGCATGCGGTCTCAGCCTTCGAGGGGGCTGAGTGCCAACACTGTGAAATGCTACCGCTTCGCATGCTCCGTTCTCGCCTGTCACTCTTCGACAAAGAGAGTGGGCAGGCTCGCAATCCTCAGGGATCAGGACCCGCGTTTGCCGAGGCAGCGCGGAGAATGCATTCCTGGGGATCGCAAAAGGATCTTTCGGAGGGGTTGGAGAAGGGTCCGAGGGCCTTTTCTCCGTCCTTACCCGGGAGATCCAGCGCTCTCTTTCCGGTGTCGGAAGCACGCTCTGCGGCTTCTTCCGCCCGGGAGAGAGCCCTCTATTACTTCAGTGCTCTTCCTCTGAGGAGGTCGAGGTTATGAGTATACAAAGTGAAAGCACACACACACACACGGGGAAATAGATTTGCCACCTATTTCCCCAGCATATGAGGAGTTGTTAGAGGTGATTACACGGGCTGTAGAGAAATTAAATATTGAATGGCCATCTGAGAATGTTAGCGCTCGTCCCAAAAGCAAATTAGACGAGCGCTTTCTCCCTTCAGTCACATCATCTCCATCACGAAGCCTTCCTTTTTTTCCCGATTTAAATAATGAACTATCTAAATCATGGAATAAGCCGTACTCATCTCGTCTTTTTAGCCCTCAGGTTAAATTATATTCTGATATAAGAGGGCTGAAAGAGTACGGATATGAGGCGATGCCCCAGGCTGAACAGACACTCGCGAGTTATTTATCGCCTGGCCCCGCGTCATCTTTAAAGGCTTCAACATTGCCCACTAAGCCGCTTAAAGCCACTTCTAGTTTAGTGGGCAAAGCTTATTCGGCAGCAGGTCAAGCTGGAGCGTGTTTACACACAATGGCAGTGCTCCAGGCTTATCAAGCAGACCTGCTGGGGGATATTGATAGGAGTGAGGGAGTTAGTCCTGACGAAATATGAGAATTTCGTCGGGCTACTGATCTGTCTCTCAGAGCAACTAAAGAGACCGCCAGGGCAATTGGTCGTTCTATGGCCTATGGTTGCCACTGAGAGGCATCTTTGGTTAAATTTGGCCGAAATAAAAGAAAAAGATCGAACTTTTTTATTAGATGCTCCGGTTGAGCCTTCTGGTCTCTTCGGCGACGCAGTCTATACGGTCGTCGGAGATTTCAAGAATCTAAGAAGCAATCGGATGCTTTTAAAAAGTTTCTCCTTCGCCGTGTTCAACCCCCTGGGACTGCTGGGCGTGAGCAGCCACAGCCCTCTAGCTCCTCATATCGTGTGCAACAAAAGGAGATTGTTGCGTCTCGTGATCCTCCACAGAGACACTGGAGACAGGCGCAGCACTCTCAGTCGAAGCCTTCTAAACCGAAGCCGGATCTGAGGACCGTTCTTCAGGCGAAGAAGGCTTCGTCTTTTAATAAAAAATAAAAAAAACCTGATGTTCATGCGTCAGGCCTGTGAGGACAGCCCCGACTGAAGTAGAGCGGTGTACACCTCATTATACGGTGCCCGTTCCATTTCGGGGTCCTCACGAGACCGTCCTGCCAACACTGCCACCCTCGGTGCTTCAGGGCGCAGCGGTCTCCAGCGAGTCGCCGGTGCTATGCTGCGGCACAGCATCGATTTCGCACCCTCTGAGGGGGGTTTTAGAGCAGCCAGTTCAGGTAGTTCCTGCCATTATGTTTCATGCTCCAGGATTAGCTGTCTCGATAACACCAGAGACCAGCCTTGAGAGGCTGGTTCCCTTAGTAAATTTTCTGGCAGCGTGGAAGCTTCTGCCGAATATTTCTCGTTGGGTCCTGCAGATTGTAGAGAAAGGATACAGAATCCAGTTTGGTTCTCGTCCTCCTCGTTACAACGGGTGCTGCCCACAGTGGTGCATCCCGAGCAGGCTCTGGTAATGGAGCAAGAGGTAAAGGCCTTGTTAGCAAAGGATGCTATAGAACAGGTGTACTCACCCGACCGGGACTCGGGTTTTTACAGCCGTTATTTCATTGTTCCAAAAAAGGATGGGGGGTTGCGTCCCATTTTAGATCTTCGTCTGTTAAATCGGTCAGTTCAGAAACTAAAGTTCAAGATGCTGACACTCAAACACATCGTGACTCAAATCAGATCCGAGGACTGGTTTGTCACGATAGATCTGAAGGACGTTTGCTTCCATATCTCCATCCTCCCTCAGCACAGGAAGTTCCTAAGGTTTTCTTTCGGGGGCAAAGAATACCAATATCGGGTTCTTTCTTTCGGTCTAGCTTTATCACCCCGCACGTTCACGAAATGCGTGGAGGCAGCTCTAGCCCCTCTCAGGCTTCTGGGCATACGTATTCTGAACTACATCGACGACTGGCTGATTCTAGCGGAATCGGAGCAGTTGGCGGTTCAGCACCGAGGTGTCGTCCTCGCTCATATGCAGATGTTGGGGTTGAGGCTCAATGCCAAGAAGAGTGTGCTTTCTCCAGTACAGAGAACCACTTTCCTTGGTGTGGTATGGGATTCAGTGACGATGCGGGCCAATCTATCTCCCGTTCGTGTAGCTACTATCCTGTCAGCCACCAAAGAGCTAAAGCTTGGTCAGTCACGCACTGTGAAACAGTTCGAGAGACTGTTGGGTCTATTGGCAGCAGCGTCCAACGTGATACCTTTTGACCTGCTGTACATGAGGCCTTTACAGTGGTGGCTCAGGACCAGAGGGTTCTCTCCGAGGGGAAACCCACTTCGTATGATCAAGGTCACGCGGCGATGCCTTCGTGCCTTAATTATATGGAGGAAGCACTGGTTCATAACCCAGGGTCCGGTGTTGGGAGCTCTTTGCCATCGTGTTACTATCTCGACAGATGCTTCCCTCACCGGCTGGGGAGCGGTAATGGAAGGCCGCTCGGTTCAGGGTCTGTGGAAAAGTCATCATCTTTCGTGGCACATAAATTGCCTGGAGATGATGGCTGTCTTCAATGCGTTGAGGCATTTCCTTCCAGACCTAATGAACGGACAACACATCGGTGGTCTCTTATCTGAACCGTCAGGGGGGTCTGCGGTCGCGTCCACTTTGCAAACTGGCGCACCAGATCCTCCTGTGGTCTCTGGGGAAGGTACTCTCTCTGAGGGCAGTGTATATTCCTGGAGACCAGAATATAGGAGCAGACATCCTGTCGAGGCAGGAGCTGAGGCCAGGGGACTGGAGACTCCACCCCGAGGCGGTGGAGAAAATCTGGGAGTTTTACGGCCAAGCAGAAGTGGATCTTTTTGCGTCTCAGAATACGACGCATTGTCCTCTGTGGTTCTCCCTTACTCACCCAGCCCCCCTGGGGCTGGATGCCATGGTGCAGACGTGGCCGAGGCTACGTCTGTACACGTTTCCCCCTGTTGCTCTGCTCCCAGGAGTTCTGGAGCGAGTCCGTCGGTACAGAATAAGTCTACTGCTAGTAGCACCACGCTGGCCAAGTCGGATCTGGTTTTCGGACCTGATCCATCTCTTAGACGGTCCTCCCTTGGAGATCCCGATCAGGAGAGACCTTCTGTCTCAGGCTGGGGGCACAATATTTCACCCTCAACCAGAGATTTGGAACCTGTGGGTTTGGCCTCTGAGGGGCCCAACTCATTTAGAGTGGTCTCTCAGCTGAGGCTGCTTAGACCATTCTAAGCTCCAGAGCTCCAGCTACTAGGAAACTATATGCGCTTAAAAGGAGAGTTTTTTTCTATATGGTGTCACCGACATCATTGGGATCCGGTTAACTGTTCTGTGAACACAGTACTCGAGTTCCTGCAAGAGCGCTTTGTGTCAGGTCTATGCCTTTCCACGCTAAAAGTTTATGTGGCAGCCATTGCGGCTTACCACACTATGGTGGGAGGTACATCTTTGGGTCGAGACCCCCTGATTACACGTTTCCTTCGTGGCACTTTGAGGCTGAGGCCTGCAACTCGCACTAAGGTGCCAGCTTGGGACTTGATTATAGTTCTAGAAGGCCTGTCTAGGGCCCCATTCGAGCCCTTAGATTCGGTCTCAGAAAAGTTCTTTACTCTTAAGAATATATTTCTGCTAGCTATTTCGTCCGTCAAGAGAGTTGGTGACCTTCAGGCTCTTTCGGTCTCCCCCACCTGCCTTGAATTCGCACAGGGGATGGTCAAGGCGTTCCTATATCCAAAACAGGGGTACGTCCCTAAGGTGCCGACCTTGACTCCGAGGCCTATTGTGCTGCAGGCTTTCTATCCTCCTCCTTTCACATCTGCGGACCACGAAAGACTGCACCTCTTGTGTCCAGTGCGAGCACTGGACACTTATGTACGTCGGACTTCCCCCATCAGGAAGTCCGACCAATTACTGATTTGCTTTGGATCACCTAAGAAAGGTCTTCCTGCTTCCAAACAGACAGTCAGTAAGTGGATAGTCGAGGCTATTTCACTTGCTTACGAGTACTCGGGCCAGCCTTGTCCTTTGGTGGTCCGAGCTCACTCGACCAGGAGTATGGCGGCTTCTAAAGCCTTACTGCATGGGGTTTCTTTCCAAGATGTTTGTGATGCGGCAGGATGGTCCTCTCCGCTCACATTTGTGAGGTTTTACAGCCTAGACCTGGATGCTGCCCCAGGTTCTCAGGTGCTTAGTGTTTAGTTGAAACAGTCTGACACTCAGGTACTTGAATTATGGCGCATTGGGTATTCTCGTTCCCGTAGCGTTTCGACGCATCTCGAAGTTCCCTTTTTCGATAAAGGGAACGTCTCAGGTTACTATTGTAACCATAGTTCCCTGAGAAACAGGGAACGAGACGATGCGTCCCTCTGCCATACTTCTGGCGTCCCTGCGATCGGCTTGCTTCAGCAATTTCGAAGCTGACTGGCAGTCGCGCAGCGGAAGTGCTTTTATCTTTTCCTGGTCATGACGTCACCCGCCCGTGACGCTCATTCTCTTTTTCCATTGGACTAGTTGGCATAGATGCTTCAGACGCATTCACGCAGAAGGCGTTCCCGTAGCGTTTCGACGCATCGTCTCGTTCCCTGTTTCTCAGGGAACTATGGTTACAATAGTAACCTGAGACGTTTTCCATATGTATTGTGTGAGGTACTGGAGCAGTTTTTTAACGCACCAGTGACTTCCAGGCATGGTAAAACAGTGTGGAATTGCGAGAATCTCCTCTACTACCGAGTTAACAATACACGTAAACAATCCTGTTTTGACGGGAATCCTACCAACATGGCGGAAAGGGGAAGGGCTCTGGTACAATGATGACAACTCCTCATTCTCAATTACGTTGGTCCTTAACCTAATATAGCAGCCTGGTCTCATTGTTAATCCGTAGGTTTTAATACGTTATTTTCAAAGATAGAAAACGTACGTTTTTGTACGTTTGGATAGATGCTGAAACGTATAATATGGACGTATTTGCAACATTTAAACGTAACATTATTACGTTTTTACAGTTACAAAACGTTAACTATTAAGTTTATTTCATATCATAAAGATGTATAATTTCACTTTTAAAGATAAATGTAACAAGATCCCTTAATCCTACTCCCAAAACCTAAACATATCCATTTTATACAGAATATAAAAAGGATAAAACACTTGGACAGAGATGTGTAGGTAAATGGCAGTTTTATTAACAATATCATTAAAATATATTTTGAGCCACTAATCCTGCTCCTACCCCTAAACCTACCCATAACCATTCCTTAAAACTACGTAAGATAACACAATTATGAAGGAAAAAAACATAACAGACAGACAAGTTATACATTTCACAATATTTTATTTATTGCGAAAATGTCAAAACCGGTAACGTTAACATTACCAAAACAAGTCGTTCACATGATTATGCGTTGCAGTCACAGTCCTCTTTGGCAGTATTATAGTAGTTGTGTATGAGGTACAGATCAGAATTTAAGTTATTAACGTTAATCCATGAAAATGTTAATCCGATTTCGGTTCGCTCTCTGAAGGCGCGCGCGCTTCTCACCATTTCAAATGTACTACACCGACTGAAACACGGCATGTCGCAATCTGTGACGAAGCAGGCGAGAGCCAATGAGCGTTTGATATCACGGCCGTAAAACATGTCGTAACGCTCCTTTTTTAAAATTTTTTATTTTATTTTTATTGCAAGTAATCAACAATACAATCAAAATAGCAAAAGTATAACAAAAAAATTTATAACGCTTCTTGAAGGCGCAATTTTTGAATTTGAATTCATCACCAGCGCGGGATAGATTTGACGTTTGCGGTCGCTGCTGAGAAATGAAGATGAAGACCACTGGATTAAAGGCTGAATTTGGATCTGTTTCTTGCAAACAACGTATGGATTCTAGGATTTGGATTACATCAAGCTAATAAAATGTATGTCTTTTGTGAATGTATCAGTATGTTGTGTTTTATTGGAGAAAATGTTTTTTGTGAAAATACACTAAATACTACAAAACGGTTAAACGATTAAACAAGGTATTTTTAAGGTTAAAAGTGTATTTCTTTTCAACACCACGCAGGCTAATCCTCCGAAACGAGTTTGCTGCAGAAGGCACGAACAGAGCGAAATGTTAATATTTATGAGTAACGTAGGCCTATATTATATTAATAAATGCGACTGAAAACTTAATTGATAAGACAGTTGAATGCAATAGAGTCAAAACATTAATGCGACGATTATGCATAAATAGGTAGATTTGTTCATACGTAAATAAATTACGTTTTTGTGCTGCTACGTGTGAAAAGAAACCTGCTTTGGATGTATTATGTTCAGGACAAACGTAATAGCACTGCAATAGATTAGGTTAAGGACCAACGTAATAGCACTGCTTATAAGTTGGCATGTAACGTAATTGCGATTTGCAAAATAGTTTCCTCAGAACGTATTTCATGTGATACAGGGTTGGCCTAAAACTCTGGTGTCAAAGTATTGGTGTGGACAGAATAAAAAATGAATCATCCCACCTTTCACGTAAAAATACCACTTATCAACTGTAATTCATTATCTTAACAGTTGTTTAGTGACATACACAAAATAACTGTGTATCTATGACTGTGCTGTGAAATGCACATCTTTAAGTGTAATAGTTTGACGAGTTGGAAGTGTAATAATTTTATAGGTAACAGACAAAATCTTTCATGTCAATGTTTCGTATAGAGATATATAGCAGAAAGATGTTCTAAAATAAATATAATTTGTTTAGTCTTAAACACTAAGTTGAAATTCACACGTAGAAGGACTGTCATTTAAAGGGGTTGTTTACAGCTTTTTTTCTTTGCATGATTGTGTTTATGGGGTGCAATATAACATGTATTCGTGTTTTTTCTTTTTTAAAAAGTCCTATTTTTCATAAATTTCACCTTTATTGTCAGAGGTGTCAAAAGTATTCACATTCATTACTCAAGTAGAAGTATAGATACTAGGGTTTAAAAATACTTCTGTAGAAGTTGAAGTATCAACTCAAGCTTTTTACTCAAGTAAAAGTATAAAAGTACTGGTGTAAAAAACTACTTAAAGTATAAAAGTAAAAGTAATGCAATGAAAAAAAGCCATTAATGACAAAAGCGCCACAGGGGCCTAAAGTGCACGGCCCCACCTCCTCAAAAAAACATTTCTAACGGCCATAATGACTATAATATTATATTAAAATGTTAATGTTGAAAAATTTGGGATGCATAGGCTCCCTGTTTCAGCCGCATATATGCCCATAGAAAATGAATTTCAGTTTTATTTCAATTTTAATTTTAGTACAATGCAAATACATTAAAGATAAAGAACCATATGTGTACTACTGAGCATTAACATGTTTTTCATGAAGCGGAAGATAGAATCACCGATTACAGAAAACTTTCTGTAATTTTACATTTTCACTTAGTCTGTTTATAAGCTGTTTTCCAAAAAAAAAAAAAAAATCCCCACAAGGGCAAGGATTTCGGATATTGCCATCTTTGTGGGGATATTTTGACCCTATAATGTAGGGTTACACACACACACACACACAATCTCTCTCTCTCTCTCTCTCTCCTCTCTCTCTCTCTCCTCTCTCTCTCTCTCTCTCTCTCCTCTCTCTCTCTCTCTCTCTCTCTCTCTCTCTCTCTCCACACACACACACACACACACACACACACACACACACACACACACACACACACACACACACACACACACACACACACACCACAAACACACATACACACACACGTCAAGTCACTTACATTTTAGATGCAATATTGAATAAGCAGAAAAATCTGATTTTCTGCTCTGAAAATATAAATAAGCATAAAAATTGAATAAGCACTTTGAATATTCTAAACAGAATAAGCACTAGTCGCTAATGTATAAGTACTAGTACTTAATGGAATAGATAATAGTATCTAAAAAATAAGTACTAGTAGCATGAAAATAGAGACTAGTAGGTTAAAATGATTAAATGTTAAAACGGCTTGCCATATTGGCTCAGAGAGAGAGAGAGAAAATGACATTTTAGATACTAGTAGCTATTAATAGATACTAGTATTTATTCAATAAATACTAGTACTAAGTCATTAGATACTAGTACCTATTAAAGATACCCGTACTTATTCATTAGCTACTAATACGTATTCAAAAGAATATCTAAAGAATAAGCACTAGTATCTAAAGAATAAGCACTAGTCGCTAATGAATAAGTACTAGTACTTAATGGAATAGATACTAGTATCTAAAAAATAAGAACTAGTAGCATGAAAATAGAGACTAGTAGACTTGATTGATGATTGATGATTAAATGTTAAAACGGCTTGCCATATTGGCTCAGAGAGAGAGGGAGAGAAAATGACCATATTCAAACCAAAATATCTAACTTTCTCTTGGTCTGAGCTAATGACAGTTAATTAGAAAGTTGTCCGGGTTGATCTGAACAATATGCATACCTGTGTCTGATTGTTGATATCTTGATTGTTGTGTCACCCTGGTGCCTTTAGGGTTATTGTGCACGACGTGACACAAAATATCTAAAATCTAAATATCTGCTCGCTATCTGACGAACGGCTCTGGTAGTTCCGCTTCAGCACTGATGATGTTGTAGAAATAGTGCGCTCTGGTTGGTTTGGATTATTTGGGATTTTTTGTTTTATACATAAATAAGTTATTTATAATTCAGATGAGAATAAAGTTAGTGTTGTTTTATTTATTAAAATTGTTGTTTAGTCCTATCTGCCTGGCCTTATATATTGTTCCTCTATTTGAGTTCTAGCCTACATAAAAAAACAGCATGTAAGGTATTTTTATTTGATTTAATTGACATTGCAGATCAATTAAAAAAAAAGAGCATTTTTCCAAGTGTGTGAAATTCTCTGTTCATCACCTTAGTTAATGTCAGGTTTCGGATACTGGTTTTAAAATAAAAATGTCCATTCCTCTTATCAATTTCTTTGTAAGTATATCAATATGACTTTAAACCATTCAAGCGTGAGATACTAATTACATTTTCTTCAGGAAATACATTCTTAATATTACTATTATGAATTAAAAAAATTTTTATTGTAATTTATTTTATTTATTTTATTTATTTATTTATTTATTTATTTATTTATTTTTATTTATTTATTTATTTATTTATTTATTAAAATAGTTGTTTAGTCCTATCTGCCTGGCCTTATATTGTTCCTCTATTTGAGTTCTAGCCTACATAAAAAAATAGCATGTAAGGTATTTTTATTTTATTTAATTGACATTGCAGATTAATGAACAGGAAATACAGACAATAATCACTTACTTTATATGCAAGCACACATTACCCAAATAAAGCACAGATGAAATTGTAATACATTAACCTCACTCCCAGAAGTCCAATTCCCATCATTCATGCCTCTTACCTGGGATTGATTGCACACACACACACACACACACACAACACACACACACACACACACCACACACACACACACACACACACACACACACACACACACACACACACACACACACACACACACACACACACACACACACACACACACACACACACACACACACACACACCACACACGCACACACACGCACACGTACACTGTTTAAAGACAAGAAATATTTATCCAACCTCGTTTAAAACAGTCTGTCGGT